>VXCM01002333.1:170117-195455 GCA_014773175.1 Lucifuga dentata
CACCACCACTCCACCCCCTCCACCACTACCACCACCACCACCCCACCCCCTTCTCCTCTAGATGCCGCGCTAGTCGCTGGTACAGAGACAAGGACAAAATTCTTCTGCCGGCTTCCCACCCACAGAAACAGGCAATTGTGCCTGTGGGATGCACACCCAAGCCTGATGGGTGGTGGGTGAGNCCCACAGAAACAGGCAATTGTGCCTGTGGGATGCACACCCAAGCCTGATGGGTGGTGGGTGAGTATACAGTATTTTCTCCCCAGGCCAATAAAGATGTCACAGCAACAAGCAACTGTGATGATTAATGGAAATAAACAGGGATGAAAATGGAGGAAAGTATGAAAAAAAGCACAGCATCCTCCCATGTTCTTGAAAATGGGGGGGGGGGNGGGGGGGGGGGGGGGGGATTCATAAAATGCAGCGCCAGATTTAACATGTTGATTAGGGCAAATAGCATCAAGTAAGCATGTTCCCTCATTTATAAATGTCAGTTACTCGCCTCTTTTAGAGTTTACCTTGAAAGAGGCATTACTACTGTATTTCCTTATTTATAAGTGATTCATAAAACACACTGTCACACAAAAATAAAGATGTGTTTCAGTCTAGTGATAAATTTCCAAAAACTGGGCAACGATTTAAACTGTTTTTGCCTCGTGTTATGAGCAATAAATGTGATATGTACGTCCATGCAGGTGATCAGTCCATGTATTTAAATGGTGAGTTTTGATTTGATCTCGCACATGTTCCAGTGGTGCTCTGCCTCTTCCTCCAACCTCATCTGCTGCGGTCTGCATCTCTGTCTCACACACAACACATACACACACACACACACACACACCACACCCACCTCACGTGTGCCGGACTCACAGGGCCTCATTTATAACCACTGTGTATGCACAAAATGGGGCTTGAAAGTTGCGTATGTCACTTCTCACACAAAGTTTGGGATTTATAATAACAAACTTGATGGGAAAATTTGCACACCTCTGGAAACTCTGTACCATGCGTATATACATCTTGGAGACTAGAGTGTTTGGTGACACAGATAGAGAAGCAGAGATATGAAGCAGATTTCTAAGTGATTCTTTCCACACAAGTTGTTCCACATAATCAAATTCTGAATTCTAGCAAAGATCCACTCTGACAGAGCCCATTTAAGCTACACTTACTTCAAAATAGAAGCTCTCCATGATTAAAAAACTGAATTGACCTTGTTAATTTTGATATCTTTAAATGTATGAATAAATTATTCTGATGTCCACATAAATATGTGATAGCAGTGATGCATAAAGGTGCTTTGAAACAACAGAATTAATATTCTGACCATGACAGATCTGTTTGATTTTTCATTGATCTATCATAGCTGGCAGATTGTCACCTTTATTTTTATGTGTGTATGGTTCTGTTGGTCTGAACCTGCAGGTGACAGGAGCTCCTCACTCTGTTTCCAAACCCTCAGAGCACAGAGCGGCTCAGTCTGACATGAACAGAGCTGCTGAATGTGACATGTTTTTGAAAATAAGCAGATTTACCTCTACATTAGTGTCCCATCCTTTATTCAGCACTGCACCTTCTGGCATCCGCCACCTTCGGGTCTGACAAACTTTTAATTCAGTGTAAATTTAAATTTTAAATGATGTACTATTTGCTAAACTGACTCATTTCCACCTGCAGCATTTTGTGATTGTTGTTGCTGCTGAGGCACCAAATCTAACACTTTTCTGATTTCTCCTCATCCACAATATCTGAATTTCTGTCTCATGATTTTTTTTTCTTGATTTACCAATCAGAAGTTGCCATTCTCTCTGTAGCACAATGACATACAAACTCATTTATATGTATATCACTATTCACATATTCACAAATATTTTTGCATGGACCATTTATGGTAAATTGTGGGAGTTGTGGGTGGGATATGAGAGTTTTTGAGGTGAATAAGCTGGTTGTGATATATAAAGGGGAAACTGTGTGAAGCCGTGCGTATGCATGGTTTTATAAATCTGAATATTTTTGTTCACCATTTCCCTGTTTTGAGCATACATAGACTTTCAGTATTGGAATCCATACACTGTTTTATAAATGAGGCCCCTGGTTTGTGGATCTCTTATCTGTCTTATATTAGTGTCAGTCTCTTAAAATGTGGCTCTCTAAAGCAGAGCATCTAGCTTTCCTTTGCCAATTTAACATGTCTATTTTGCCAGCAGAAGCTGTATAACGTGTGGCTCTTAAACAAGAAGCAGCTCATTAACACGTCGATCTTCAGTGGGTTTTACTTGTGGAAAATATTACAACAACATGTGGGAAATGGGAAGCTTTATGAATGAGCTTCAATATCATGGTGCTTGTTTAGCATTATGTTGTGTAGTTATTGTGATTTTTAATTAATTAATCCTCTTGACTTTACCAGCCAAATGTCAGGAGAACATTCTCCATATAGTTCTCCATTCTGTGATATCAACTTTGAGCTCTTCGTATTGGTAAAACCCCCAGAATGACAATTATATCAGGACCGGCAATATTCTGCTCATCCACACAAACAGTACAATGCTTTCTGTATAAGTAGACTATTATTTTCCAAACTTGGAATCTTCTTTTTTTTTTTTTTTTTTTTGCTGCATTATGCCATTGTTGCATTAATATTTTAGGTACCATGTTCAAAATAAGTAAATAGAAGTAGTTGCTTTCTCACTGATCTTTATAAAAAAATAAAATAATAAATGCCTACGGTATGCTGTATATGTAGTATTTATAAGAGAACTGTGCACCAAAAAAACAAAAAAACAAAAAAAAAACAAAACAAAACAAAACAAAACACTGAAAACAGTCACATCTGTGAGTCAACTTCTCCCCAAAATTCACAGACTGAGTCTTGCTCTCAGTATAGCACATGGATAAAACATATTCTGAGGGCTGCCCATTGTATGGTCCTTTGCACTCCAGGTGCTTTCAGACCCCAAACCCCCAAGCAGTCACAAGAAAGCAAAATGTATTGTTCTGCGAAAAGCCGTACGCTTGTGATATGAGGATTAAATTGAATATTTCACTGAACAGTCTGCAAAACTATGCTTAACAGCAATGAAGAGAGGCAAACACTGCCAAACATAAAGTGAAATTCCTCTGTAATGATCATTACGCTACACTGCCCTAAATGTCAGCACCTGTGGAAATTTCCATTTACCTCGAATCTGAGCCAAGTAACAATTTGCATATCCTTAGTATTCTCTGAGAAGCGGTGTGGAAAATGTGTCAGAAAAGAGAAGGTTATGACGCCCTGAGATCTCACCCTGGGAGTCTCCTTGGAACAGAACTGGTGACAAAAGATTCATATTAAAGACAGATTATTGTTTTCTTACCACACAATGCCTAGCCTTCAATCCAGCGGACCACCCTGGATGAATATCATTACTCATACTGTCATTTCCTTCTGCCACTGCAGGGTCAGAGCAGACAGCCATATGGGAATCCAGTTGTATCATAGTGCTCCATCAAAGTCAGGAGGTGAATCAGAAATAGTGGAGAAACACTCTCCATTAAAAAAAAAAAAAAAAAAAANAAAAAAAAAAAAAAAAAAAATGTGATGGACGTTTTAGTCCCAAACTCCACTCACTGCTGAGCTACAGTTGACCTTGTATTGGCTTTGTTCCCATTTAATTAATATGAAGAAATTATACAGAAATTGACTTTGACATCTAAACATAGCTTTTCCGATATAGTTTAAAATAGTAGATGGTTCATTTACATGCAAATTGGCTGTAAACAAGAGCTTTTAATTTGTAGATTCCATAGCAAATTTTGAGTTATAGTGGGCTGTTAAAGTAGAAAAAAAATCATTATGCCACTTTCATACATAAGCAGTGCACGCACCTGTAACTCATTATAATTTTAAGCTATTATGTATATTAAGTATTTTTAACCTTCAAATGGGACATATATTCATATTACCATGCTGTTATTTTCATTTAGGAGTCTATTTTAAAACTTTTGCAATGTTTGAATGTACAAAATGCACATTGATCCACTTCTGCTTTCCCTTGCTGCAGCACTGCTGTGCACACTGAATGAAAACAGACCATTTTAGGTACTGTTAAGGTACTGAACAGATTTTCTTTTTCTTTTTTTCTGATTCTGTCAGGCCACGTTCCAAGAGACACAGAATTTCCCCAACTGTCTAGGTGTGTACAGTATGTGGATAAATTTAAAAGTGTTACATGTTGATGTAAATATGTTACAAGCATAGAGGACTAATCATAATTCAATTTTCAGGGCAGTTCAGGATCTATGGGATTTATCTTACACACTAATTATGACAACATGTAACACAAACTCCCCACTATTTTACAATATGAAATGAGA
This sequence comes from Lucifuga dentata, assembly GCA_014773175.1. Classification (NCBI taxonomy): domain Eukaryota; kingdom Metazoa; phylum Chordata; class Actinopteri; order Ophidiiformes; family Bythitidae; genus Lucifuga; species Lucifuga dentata. The sequence goes on from VXCM01002333.1 coordinate 174,474, forward strand.
GAAAATAACAAAAAAGCAAAATATGTACCATACTAGCTTTTTATCTTTTATAATATTTCACACAGTTACATTATTTACAATATTATATATTTACAATTCTTTACAATTGGAAAAAAAACCAAAAAGCTCAAACATTACATTAGTAATACTACACTCGATCGAATAGATTTTGAGATGCAAAGCCAATGGGAAGGTTGTGTAGGCTGGAACTGCTTTAAATGCTGCTGGTCACTGAACACAAAGTATTCAATAATCCGACAAATTATTACTATAAATTATTCATAATTCTTTAGTATTCATCTATTCAAGGGGAAGGTCATCGACACTGGATGCTATACATCGAATGAATGCTGCCGCCTTGGTCACAATGAGCCTGAGCGGATGACTTGTGGGCAAATTCAAAGCTTATTTCAAGGATTCTTCATCAAGTGGGTGTAAACACGCAATGCTTTTAGGTCATACTATCAGTTTGATAAGGGCCAGCATATGCAATCATTATCCTATTAATGCAGTTTATTCTTTAAAAAATACAGCTTGAAGTCACAAAATAACTAATATGCTTTACATATGATGAAATTTCACACATACTTAAATAGGAAAATGATATATCCAGTATGGGCCTTGCAGCCAATGTTAACAAGGACTTTTTCATCAATGTGTTTCTCGTCTCAGTATAGTTCAAGCCATTTCATAAACATAAAGGCATGAGAATAGCATCCACCAAAGTGAGAATTATTGCACTGTGGATTGGAGAATCCAGAACACTTGTCTGTGAGGGACAGGGAACAGAAAACATGTTTCAAATGAGACATACAGTAATACGCTTTTTGTTATTTTGAATTTACATTTAGCTTCAGTAAGGATAACGTGGACAATCAGACATCATATATGAGCAATAGCATACAAAGAAACACTATGGACTATCAAGTGGCAGGGCAAAAGGTATTAGTTTGAAATATTTCAATTTCCAGCCTAAAATACCAACACTGACATCTGTTTTTTTTTTCTTTCTTTCTTTTATTGTTTTATTTCCATGTGTTGAGACATTTCCACTGCCTCTACAATGGTGTTTACTAAGAGGCCATGCAGTATGTTGCTAATCTTCAACTGTAGCTAAAGGGGAACTCCACCAATTTTACACATCAAATCCAGTTTATTGGTCTTGGAGAGACTATTTAGTATGTTTAAACAACTGTGTAAAGGCTTTTATGACTGTGGAGGGCACTGTGCAAAGTCAGGGAAACTGACCTCTATGACACCACACAATTCATTTCCTGTTGATGCTAAAGACTGAAAAACTAAGGCCACTCCAAGAACTTGGGGGAATCGAATTCACCAAAAAGGTCAAGGAGAAGCTTTAGTTTTCACACTTGTAGTCTTCCACCAAGCTTTCTGTCTAACACCAACAGGAAGTAACCCTTGTGATGTTATAGAGGGCAGTTCCCTGACTTTGCACAGCGGCCTATATACATACAAAAGCCTTTACACAGTTGTTTTTGCATGCTAAATAGTCAAGCTCCGCATGACTAATAAACTCAACTTGATGTTTAAAGTCCACTCATGTTATGTCAGCAGGAAAAGTTATATCAGGATAAATCCATTGCAGAAAAGCAAAGTCAGACTATGCAGTAGACTATGACTATGACCATGACTGCCCAAGTGAAAAGATTTTTTTATTATTATTATTTTTTTTTCTGACTATGCTACCAATATTTCTCAATACTTCTACATATAAAACCAGCCAACAAAAGACACTCCTGTGTTTTGGGGGATGCTGAGAGCCATTCTACAAAACATAGAAAACTAAGACCCGAAGCAGAATTGGAAGAGGCAATTTGAGAGAAAATAAAAAGGTAAATTACAAAACTTCATCATGACTGCAGATGTTTTAATTGTGTCACTGCATGGAAAGAAATCAATGCTGGGCCAGAATTTCTTTTAATTAAGTTAAGAGATAATTGTCTATAAGGCCAATTAAGAAGGAAGGCAGAAAGTTAGTGCTCACTTTTGTTTGGTGACTAAAAATCAAGCAAGAAATTTGATTATAATTACGGGTTTAGATCTAAATTCTATATCAGAATTAGCTGCCCATATATTTTCAGTAGGTTAGAATAATCACCCTCTTAACAATGCATTAGAACTTTGCTATCTAATGTTAAATTTGTACGAAAACCTGTGAAATCAAACCACATTATACCAACCCTGACATCTCTGCACTGGTTCTTATGTGCTATAGCAAATAAATTAAAAATGCTGCTGCTTCTTAGTCGATAAATTTCTCAGTGGTTTGGGGCCAAAATAAATCTCTTGCTTGCTTTTACAATATAAACCTCACAGATCTCTCAGGTCATCTGGGACTAAGTCTGCTAACTGTTCGCAGACTTTAAACAAAACATGGCAAAACAGCATTTAGTTTGTATGCAATAGCTAAAACAACCTATCGGACAATTGGCAACTTGCCCCAACTCTGTGTTTATGTTCCCCACAGCATTTGATTGACTTTTTATTGCNTTTTTTTTTTTTTTTAATTTTATTTAATCTTTTTATCCATTTTTTCTACTCCATGTTTTTTACATTCTATGTAAAGAACTGCTATAAAATTATTACACTAAATGGACCAGACTTTGCTAAAATAATGAGAGATCCACTGGCTGTACTGTATATGCCTCAAATGTGGTCTCCTATGGGTGTTAATTATGGCATCCTACTTTAGGTGCTGTTGCACCCGCATAAACATTGTTGAAATACATTCTACATAATTGGATATCTATTGTAGCAAATTAGCAACTTCAAGGCAACTGGACTTGCTCTTTAGCTTTGAAGACATTTCATTTGCTCATCCAAGCAGCTTCTTCAGTTCTGAGTCAGCATGTTGCTGGATTGGAAATCTGCATGGATATGCTGTTTATTAAAAAAAAAATCCTCAGATACTGAGATACTCAGCCACGTAATGTTTCTGTCTGTTTTGCTTCTTCTCTTCATCTGTCAGTCCTGTGTTCCTGTTGATAGATTGTTGATAGAAATCTTGTTCCCTTTCATTTTGTGGCATGCAAGAAAAACCCCAGATTATTATTTCCTGAGCTCCTCCCAGGCCTGGATGTGAGTATTGTTTCTGCATTTATTTAAGATGTAAGATGAAAAGTCCTATGTAGTTGTTCAAATTCTTCCACATTTGATAAATGAAATGAAAGCTGGTCTACATTTTTTTTTTTTTTTAATTGAAACCAGTTTTCATATACATTCCACTCTTCCATTAATCCAACAGAAAAAAAAGATCATTCAAAATTCATGCTTTTATTCTCATTAAATACTACCCAGTGGTTAGATTAGATTAGATGAAAAATTAATGATACCGGGAGGAAAACTGGGTTGTCAGTCTACATTTTTAAGGAAGTTGGATGCTCTCATACTTTTAGGCAAATTGTCTGAGAACAATAGGTCGGGAGTGCGGTTCCAATATTAATAATCTAATAATCATTATAAGTTCTTTAAAAGTCCCAAATGGAGTGACCCAAACAGGGTGACACACTACGAAAGAGTAAATGAAATGTCCTTTACACTTTTATGTTTTGGATTCAGGATTAGGCTACACAGTTGAGCAACTGGGACTTCGTACTTCTCGTAAAACTCAAACCTTTGGCTCGTCTCTTGCAATACAACAGAATCAATTATTTATCTCTGTGCTTTTCATTACCACCACACATCGCTTGCACAACTGTGTGGCATAATGTATTGAAGGAATTATTCAAGAATCATGCCTATATTCTGTAATGTTCATAATTTATTTCATACGTGTCAATCTCCTCAGTGTTGCTGCTTTGTGGTACACTTGAATAATGTGCTGTACGGTATTCAAAGCACTTTCTCTGCAGCTGTAATCTTAGTCCATACTGCTTAAATGCCAATAGATTGTGAAAACTGAGTGTGTGCAGTTATGTTGCAGTAAATAAACAAGAAACAACTGGTGCAGCTCATAATGGTTGACTGCCCTATAAATACCTTCACCTCAAGCAATGCGCTTTGTTGCCATGGAAGCCTGACTCGATATGTTATTGCTAATGGGCACATTAGTAGGGGCTGGTTACAGTATATAGGGTAATGTCTTTTCACAAGTCAACTGTGTTGTGCTAGTGTAATTTTAAAGTGCACTAAATTTCTTTTTGGTACTTCTAGAATAAAATGCTTTTTAAATGTCACACCACTACTCACAAACTCTTAAACACGACACACTTCTGACCCCCAATCAGTGATGTCACAGCATGTTCAGCTATTCAGGCTTGTCGAACCTCTTCTCAGATTGAAGTTGGTTTTAGTTTGCTATAGGATTCTGGGGAGGTCATCAAACTCCCAATACTTCAGTCATAAAAGAGGAAGTATTACCACCTTAACTGGTTATAACATACCTCAGGCGAGTGTGAAGGTCAGGTTATACTTTATGCAAGAGTCTACAAGGATCCACATGACATACATAGTAAATTTCATCAACTGCTTCTGTAATCATCCATCCTTGCCTCCGAGATTTTGTGAAAGTGCCGATTTGTCCGAATCTAACATGTCGACTGCAAATGTGCAAGAAAAGCAAAATGGATGTGTTTGAGGATAGTTTGTGGGAGGAGAGCTGCCATTATTTGTTTACAACTCATCTTTAAAATAGTATAAAGATAGTCAGATGTGTTTAAACACTTGGAGAGCCATTGCACAGACAGCGGGACAAGGAATAAACAAAGTGGAAGTATCGGCAAGAGCAATTTGTGAAGGCCAAGAAATCAAAACAAAAAAAAAAAACANAAAAAAAAAAAGAGGGGGGGAAAACCTGTGATTTCTAGGCACTCAAATGTAGTAAGTACTGCATGTCGGCTGTCTGCATCTATGTTTGCTTTAAAGTATAATCCAGCCTTGAGGGAGCTGTCAATCAAACACACCCAAACAGTCCTGAAAAGTGGGTGTAATTAGCCAAAAGTAAAAGCACCTGTGTGGAGTTCTTTTGGTTTGTTAGGCTTTTGAAGCATTTCTACTCCTTCTTCTTCATCGAAAATTCCAGAAAATATACAAATCCTCATGTATATTGTTACAAACATCATCACCGTTGGTCCAGTTACACTCTGTTATGAACATGACCAGCACAGCTCTGCATACACACAAGGTGGGTTTCCATTCACCTATTTTTATGTGAATTTTGTCTATGCACATAAGAAAGCCTGAATGGAAACACAGGAAATTCACATTACCTCTGAAATTCGCATAAAAAATGTATGCGCTTGGCTGAGATGGATTAGCTGCATGATGTTTGGCATATGAGAAAACGTGATCAAAGCTGATGGAAACAGTTTATTCCCGCATTCAAAGTTGTGCGTGGACACATCTTGGAACTTGGAAAACATGATGTGCTGCATAATAGCACAGTGCTATTTGTTGTGCTTTTGCCAGGTCAGGTGACTTGATGTACTGGCTCATTAGTTTTTTACGCATGGCTTGGTGCACTGCATATAGGCAGCAATGGACGGTTGTTTTACTCACATCAAAACTTTCATCCACCAACCGGTACTCTGTACAAATGGCAGCTTACAGAGCGCCATGGCAACGATGCATGTAATAATGTCGTAGTAACACCACACCAAGAGTTTCATTTAAGCTCTTCATGGTCTTATGTGTGTTTTGCTGCCAATATTTGCTTATATAGAACCCTCCAAGATATTTGCATAACATAATTCATGGAAATGTGCATCAATTTGCATTTTCCTTTGTCGAATATTCAGAAATGCGTATTAAATATGCAAAATATCTGGATGGAAACCCACCTACAGTTACGTAAAACAGATAAAAGAAAACGTTCAGCCAATTCTAATCATGTCTATACAGTCACAATTGACTTGTGAGAGTGAACAACGTTGTCTATTTATGAAAGCATACTATAGAGGAACAATGTCACATCAGACTCAGGTGCAAAATGTAAAACAAGGCCCTTCATCCAGTTCAAATGTTAAGCCTGGTAATTCACTTTCTATAGGCAGATGCTTGTTGGCAGGTACGCAAACAACAGACTGGCTCTCCATTATGTATACAACCATCATCCTCAGCAGCTTTACTAGAATTAATCAGAGAGCAACACAAAGCTCAGGCCGTTAAAACAAACAGGCTCTGACCAGCAATAAACTCATAAAGTAGCTATGGAGACCACAGAGGGTGCTGCATGAATAAATAAATTAATCAATACCTCTTCTTATACAATCAACAGCAAGCCAGGCCTATTGCTTCAAAAGGTAGGAAGCATATACGATATCTAATATAAACATACAGTGATGTAGCCCGCACACACATACACACACACAAAAGTGGAGAGAGAGAGAGAGAGATAGAGAGCCTGCAGATTTTTTTTTTCTTTTTTTTTTAAATACCCTACTAAGTGCACACACACACAATGCAGGCTTATTGCTCAATGGAGACAATGGAATCATTGAAGTTTCAGAGTAATTAAAAGTTACAGCTAGCTGGAGAATCTGCCTGAAGTTGTGTCAGTGTGTGAGGTTGCTGGGTTGTGCATTAAATCAGTAATGACTTAAGTTAAAGAAAATATATTATACTTCATTAAATTATTTTCCCTCATTTTTGTACAGTAATACAGCAAGGGAATTTGTGTTAAACATTGTCAAAGTTGCAAAACTTGAAGTTTACGTCGGTAGAAAGGCATCCAGTAAGACAAATCCATAGGTCCTGAACTGCCACAAAAGCTTCATGTTAGTTTAGTCCTTTATTTCCTTCACATGTTGACATCAACGTGTAACATGTGAACTACACAGCTGGTTAGACACACAAATTACAAGGCTGAGAAGTGAGTATTTAATCAGAATCCATGTTTCACATTCTGTGGGTATTGCAAGCTCAGGCCTGATGCAGCTGGCAAATCAGAACAGAGCAGCCTTTTTTAGGATGAGGCCTTACAGAGACCTAGAATATTGTGTTTTGTGGTGCTGCCACAAGGGAGAGTGGAATGGGATGAATGTTTTTTTTTNTTTTTTTTTTTTTTTTTTTTAATCTAATATGGCCCTCGTATGCCGTTGTATCTACTCGCATTTCTTACTAATAATGGGAGCTTCTAAAATTCAGATGCTCTCATTCCGACATCGTTATTCATTCCACATTAAAATGCTAAGCAGATGTGACACTGACATCAATTTGTGTTCACTCAAATCATCACAGTCACTAGAAACTAATTGTAAATGGATTTGGTCATCTCGAAATTGATTACCCCATGCCGTGGTTTTCAGAGCCACATGCCACTGTAACCTTTACACATTTTGTTTGCCAGCAGCTGCTGATTACTCTAGTGGGTAAAATAATAATAATAATAATAATAATAATAATAATAATAATAATAATAATAATACAGATAGGAAAATATTAGTAAAATTAGATAGATTTTTGTCATTTTGTAATATCTGATATCAATTTGCTCACTGGTGATGAATTAAATACCCTTGAGATGATAAAAATACACTAAGGCACCAGACTTAAAATGAACTCAAAGACATCATACCCACAACTTCTATTTATTTCCATGATGGCTTGAGCAAGATGGCATAATCATAGATATTGCTTCAGGCCATATGTCAGCTTTTGTTAATGCTCATGTGACATTTATAGGCATTTTAGCAGGGCAGTGATATTGTTCGACTTTATTGAAAGACATTTTTTAAGCTCCTCTTGAAAACTAGCATTTGCAGCAGCAGCAGTGTCTACAAGGTCTGCCCAACAAATAATCATAATAAAAAAAAAAAAAAAATCNAAAAAAAAAAAAAAAAATCCAAATGTCAGCGCAGTGTGGGTCTTTAATTATAAGGGCAATGAGGCACAGTGACACAGTGCTCCTTTTGTTATCTCAAATTCAGTCAGTGTGACTGCTAAAAAAAAAAAAAAAAAAAAAAAAAAATCCACTGATTAAGAATGTCAAGGAGGCTTTGAAACAACCTTTCCAGGAGATGATTCAGACTTGCAGAATAATGTGTTTGTAGTTTTTTGTGGTTTTAAACCTGCAGGATATTCAAATATTTCATCCCACACATTCAGAGTCACAATCATTGATTTTCTTGGGTTCAATAATTTTCATAGGTAAGACCAAGTCATTGTTTTGCAAGTCTTGACTTAATTCAAGTTAAGTCCATTGTCAAGACAGGGAAGTCCCAAGTCAGGTCATAAGTCAAGACTGCCAATTCAATAGAGACTGAATTTCAAGTCTCCACCAAGTTATAATGTGCTTTATGCTAAATTTAATGCCACACATTACATCATTCATGCTATGGTCACATTAATGTACATTAAAGGCCTTAATGCTCAATTCGTTTTTTTTTTTTTTNTTTTTTTTTTTTTTTTTTTTTTTTTTTTTTTTTTTTTTTTTTTTTTTTTTTTTGTATTTTCATTCATGTTTGTAAGTGACCTTTATGTGACACCAGTGTGAACATAGCTCCACCCTAACAGGCCACACATGCACACATTTAACAAAAAACATGATCCCCACGCACTCATGACCAAACAAAAACAACAACAAAAAACAAAACAAAACACTGGACAACAAAAATGGAACCCTGCTCGGTCATATTTCATGCAATTTATTTTAAAACTGCCTGGTTCCAATATGTTCCTCTAATTTAATTTGGCTAGAAGCTTTTTCATATATATATATCTAACAAATTTCTCTCCACTGACCCCTTGTGCTGTTGTAGCTGTTCTCCATATTTATTTTTACCGGGCTGTGAGGTGAATGATGTCAACAGTGATATACAGCAGAGAAGTGAGATGTAAACAAAATAACAAAAAGCATATGAATTCTGATCTGGGTGTTCACAAAGTGGTCACATAGCCATACATCAGATATGATTCAGATCTGGGACCACATATGCAAGTGGCCCAAATCTTCTATCAAAAAAAAAAAAAAAAAAAAAAANAAAAAAAAAAAAAAATAAAAATAAAAAAAAATAAAAAAAATAAAAAAAAGACTTGCAACTCAACTTTGGTGACATTTGTGACTTTATTTGTGGAATTGTAAGTGTTAACTTTGTGAGACTTGACTTGGGAATTGAGTGCCAAGGTTTGAGACTGAAGCCACCACTACGTTTCAAAAGACGAAAGACGAAAAAGACAGAACAGGCTCATGAACACGTCCTGGAACACTGCACCCAGTATTGTCCTTAAGAACCGTCTTTCATTGTTTCTTCTTTTGAAATATCACATTGCTTGTCTCAACTATGAGGAACCAGTGAGCAGAGCCATGTGACATTTGGACCAATCAAAACCAGGAGCAGGGATCAGCAAATACAAAAGACAAAGCAAGTCTTAATCATCACGTGTTGAGCCATGCAAGACGTCTTTTTGCCTTGAAAGTTTGGCTTCTTATGAAGTATATCAGGGCCATTATGGAAGACATGCAAAGTGGCATGGTCCCACCTCTGACAAGTAAAACCCACACACCAGTATCAATGGAAGTTATGTCTCAGCTGATATAGTATGTAAGTAATTCAATATTTCTTTTAAGAATAAAGTGAATAATTCCAGGTGATCATATAGCTTCTCATAGACTTAAACTGCCATGCTACATATTCCCCATATGACCAATAAGCATTGCAATGCCTATAAACTGATAGATAAACAACAGAACATATATTTTAAAAAACTTTGTCCATTTTAGGGCTGATGAGTTTAGATGTGGCAGAGTGTCAATTCCCTTATAAATGTGTTTTACTTTGTAAGCTGAAATCATTCCCTCCTCTGTATGTCGACTATTGGAAAGCAATGTAACACTTTACATCTCAACCCACGGCGGCCAATTCCAAGAGAGGCTTAATTTCTTATTATCCACCTTTCCAGGAACACGAAACAATAGTGCACCACTGCAATATTAAGCAGCCACTTTCCTTTAATGACGCTCAAGTCGTGCGTTGCAGGGCGACTGCCTGGCCAAGGTGACAGTAAACCGGTGCATTGCTTGTTTGAAAACAAAGTGTTTCTCTAAGCAAAAGGAGACATTATGGTGTTTGTTTCTTCCGATATTACTACATTATTCAATATATTTCAAGTGATAAGCGATGCTTTCCGACTTAAGTATTACTTCCACCAGTGAGAAAAAACAAAAAACAAGCCTCAGAACCTTCAGTTATATAAAAGCACCAATACCACAGAATGAAAAAAAACAAATACTGCATTACAAGTAAAACTCCTATATTCAGAATTGTACAGATGTAAAAGTAAGTAAGCGTGAGCAGCAGTAAAATGAAGTTATATATAAAATTTTGTAAGAAATGTTCCCTGCCAGAGTTTTTAATTATTTAGTATTAATACATACAGTATCTTGTATGTATCAGGCACATCAATAATGGAATAAAAGGAGATACAAGGACTTCTGTTCAATAGTGTGAACAATCTTGTATTTTAAATTTTTGAGCATTTGGAACAATATTAGCAACAATATGAATATTTGGAACAATGTTATTAAGGAACAATATATTATACCGGAAAACTTGCTAGTATAGTCCTTTATGTACAGTTCTATGGAGATGGAAATACTCATTCCACCTCAGATGACTTCTGACGTGGACAGAAATTGTGAACAAACATTTTTATTGTCAATAAATCTCTCTCTCTGTTAAGTGAAGACGGGCTTCTTCACTTCTTCCTCTTCATTTTTCTAACAAAGACATCACAGCGTTACAGCACTGCCTTTGTAAGAGTCCCAACAACTTGGTAAAATAAATAGTTTCTCCACTCAAAATCATCTCATGCTGAATATATTTGATGTGAGCTTAATCAACATTCTAGTGCCACCCTACATTGTTTGTTTGCTTTATAAAATCCAAGGCTGCCAAAGTATCACTTTAAGCAGCCTGTCGCTCATACAGAAGCTAATAAGGACATGAAAATGCCGATGAGGGCTTGCAGGAAAGGGATAAATTATTATTATTATTATTATTATTATTATTATTATTATTATTATTATTATTATTTACCTTTGCCACAGACTTTAATCAGACTTTAATCTTAATTTTGTAGAAAGTGTTTCTGATTTCACACATACCAGTAATTTTCCATGTGGACATGAGCTTTTCACATCACATTTGGTTCAGAGCAGCAAGTCTAAGAATGAAAAAGATAATTAAAGCAACAGCGGCAAAAATGTCCTTATTGAAAAGATGAATTTACAGATACAGTGGTACAAAAGAAGAAGACTTCATTAAACAAAAATATCTCATACATTGTGAAATCAAATCCATAGCAATACATCAAGCAAAATGTTAGACATATTAAAGAAACTATCTAGCTTGCTGTCTTTTCCAAGCTTTGCAGACAGAATTAGCCAAATTAAAAACATTCAAATTAAACAACCACTCCAATTTTTCATCATCACTGCACCAAAATCTTTCTGAATTTTGGACAGATACTTCATTAAATATTGGTGCTCTTAGATCATCGTAGTAGGCACAATACAAAAGGAAATGTGACTCACTCTCCACTTCTCCTAACTTACACTACTCACACAATCTCTTTTCTTCCTGGATGTTTTTTAAATCAACCAACTTCAACTTTCAGAGGAAGGATACCTGCATGTATTGGGTTCAAACATGCAATATCACTGGTATGGTCCTTTAAGGTTTCTCCCCAAGGTCAGCAGTATATCACCTAGAAGACTGAACATATGCTGAGATCAGGGGTTAAATGTACGAATGACATAAATCCCACTTTCAACTCTTCATCTCCAAAGAAACATGGCATGTGTCCTCAAAGGTGGAATGGTGATAATGCTGGCTTCTGATTGGCCAGAAACAAGAGGTAGACCTGCTGAATGGAGGATTAACTTCAAGCTGCAAAATGAACTGGCTAAATTCCATAAATGTGAAAAATATAGTATATAGTGTATTTCTGTACCCTTTGCTGCATTGTTTTCCCTGGTTCACCGTGTTATTGTACAGTGTGTCCTGAGGGGCCCTTATGGAATTCTAAACTCTCCCTCAACCCGTTTCCACATTTTTTGTTTATTTTTTATTTTTTTTTACTGAATCATCTTGCAGTTGAGCTTGACACATCCACAGATTTTAACTCTCTGACACACTCCTTATGCAGGTAGTCATAAAATAAACATGTTGTGGATGTCTTGGTAATGTCAAATGGCATCAAATGAATTTTTAATCTTGACTAAATTGCTTGAAGCATTTTATCGGAAAAACAATGTTTGATATGTGGTATATAAAAGGTCCCATATTATTATTATTATTATTATTATTATTTATTATTATTTTTTTTTTATGATTTACAATAGTTTTTAAATGCATATAGTTGCACTTCAAGAACTCCCAAGAACAACATGCTTTTCAAATACATGTAGTTAAATGGATGTTTTTAAGAGAAAGTGCAAAGATTTCTAAAAAAAAAAAAAAAAAAAAAAAAAAAAAATACACATACCAACTCATCTGTTGGAAGTGGCACAGTGTTCCGTCTAAAATACTGCTGTAGTGCATCACGTAGAGTTAATCTGACAGTTTCTGAATGGATTTTGAGTTTTGTTGACGAAGACGCTGCCACACCGCTCACTCACAAAGTTTGGCAATTTTAAAATTCAATGACAGGTCCTTGAAAAATTTGGACTTGACACATATTGGATGTCTGACGTCCTTAAATAATCCTGTACTGTGACTTCCAAAGCAACACAGAGAAGTGCTCTACTTTTCTACTACCTGCAAAATGGAAAGGGAACTTTGATATAACATAACTAAAGTGATTAGCGCTGTTGCCTCACAGCAAAAAGGTCCTGAGTTTGAATCCGGCTCGGGCTTTTCTGTGTGGAGTCTGCATGTTTTTCCTGTTTCTGTGTGGGTTTTCTTCAGGTGCCCCAGTTTCCTCCCAATGTCCAAACATATGCAGGTTAGGTGAATTATAGGTGGGACTGGATGGATGAATGGATGGATGGATGGATGGATGGATGGATGGATGGATGGATGGATGAGTGGGATGTGGATGTATTACAAAGTATTTCAAATGATCTTATGTGGCTTTTACTGAGCACTGCCACTACGGCAAAATTACAAGGTGATGGCAAGTTGAATCTTCCTCCTACATTTCCCTGGATTTTTTGGTTCAGTTGCTTCACCAACAGGACCAAAAACAGGAAGCAGCAGTGTCTGCTAGTAAAATGTGTTACTTCTTGTTTTATTCTTGTGATAAATTCACTGTGTGTCTGTGACATGATAAAACAGAAAACAAAACTCAAAAGTCAGCAAACTGACTCAGTAACAGCAGTTACCCAAAAAATACTAAAGTGTTTTGAACTGAGAATGTGTGTTTACGTCCAAGCAAATTCAACTCTTCATTTGTATGAGGGAAGATTTCATTTTCTCATTGAAAATTCACATAGTTTCATTTTAAAGGGGACATATTATACATATTTTCAATGTTTTTGTGTTTTTTTAATGTCATTTATAGATTTTTTTTTTTTTAAGCAATTCANATATTTTCAATGTTTTTGTGTTTTTTTAATGTCATTTATAGATTTTTTTTTTTTTAAGCAATTCATTTTAAATTAGGAAAAGCCTTTGACACCCTTCTTGCAGCATTGCTGTGCACACTGAGTGAAAACAGGCTGTGTTAGGTAATGTCACTTTAAGGCCCCTCTGGAAAAGCCCATTCTGTTCTGATTGTCCAACCACACCACAGCCAGTGCTGACTGGTACACCCATACACCTGCTGATTGTGTACTTTGCACGTGTGTCTAGCCACACATTTACACATTGATGTCAACATGTTACAGAAGTAAAAGATGAATCAAGAATGAAGGATTGAGGACAGTTCAGAGCCTATAGATTTGTCAAACTGTATGCATTTCTATAGGTATTAACCTCAAGTTTTGCACCTTTGACCCTACTAAAAAATGAGCATAATATGTTCCCTTTAATATTAAATCCACAGATATACAAAATTGTGTTTAATACAACCCAGTGCAAACTTCTTCAGCAAAATGAATACAAACCACATCAAATCTGTATGGCTTGAACATTAGCATTTTTGGAGTGTGGCACTTTTAATCAGCAGGAAATGAATGGGACAAAAGTGTGGGACTCCTGATGGAGGTCCAGTTTTTATCCACTTTAAAAACTTTTACATCTGCTTGGGTCTTTTAAAAGCTTTGATGACATCTAATAATCAATATTGTGGCATTGCCACGTCTACTAGATAAGCTCTCGCTAGTGTTGTGCTAATGTACAACACTAAAACCAGCACAGGTTAATGGAAAACATGAACGTTTCAGGATGGATTTGTTTTGATGACACAGGAAATCCACAGTGGAATGTCCACAGGGCTAAGTTAAAGGACCATATCAGCAATCGTGCATGTTTGAGCTCAATATAAACAACTCACATACATGTTACGTTCCTGACAAACACTTTCCAAAACATAAAACCATATTTTGATTTTCTTGTTATTTATTTATTTATTTTTTTTCAAATTCCCTCATCTTTCAAAATCAAATTTCAGGTCATACACCACCTTATAATTCAATGTTTCACCTTCTAACACTTTTACACAATTATAGCCGGCACGGTCATTTTAATTTCTCAGTAAAAGTTGTCTTCTTCTGGGACTTTTTTTCCTGGCGGAGAAATACATCATCTTTTGTGCAGCTCCGTGTTTGATCGGATAAATAAAGTTACTTCAGCAAAAAAAACTTCATAGACATCTCATTCGCTGTGATGTATTATGTATCTCAAGTGCGCATGAAGTCCCTACAGGTTAATTTTAATAGTGTACTAGAATGAACTGAAACCAATGGCAGGCTGGAAGGTAGAAAAAAAAAATCTGAAATTTATCCTTAAAGTGGTGTATTCTGGGAAATGGCTGTTAGGAATGTAACATGTATACGGATTATATATATTGGGCTCAAACGTGGCCAATCGTTGTACGATCCTTCAAGTAAATATTTTACATCAATTTATACAGAAATTGTTAATTTTAGTCAGTGTCATAAGAGGAACCACCTGCATCTTCTTCTTCTTCTTCTTCTTTTTTTTTTTAGATGATGAACACACAAACACAGATGCTACAGTGATCAACTTGAAGTGTTATTCAGCTCAAGACCAGAGCTACAATTAAACCAAAATCACTGTTGGGTAAACACATCCTTCGCCAGGAGCCCATGAAAATCTTAGGTTATGCATCTCTATTTGCAAATAGGATATGAGTACCTGTGAGAGAGAATTATTGATGTGTGCACCCGCTCACTAAACTGCAGAGCTCTGGCACACATCAGCGAGTGGGAGGCATGTTTAATTTGTGCGGTGGGACAGTTACATTCTGGAGAAGAAGCGGGTCAAAAGGAACTGACGAGCCAAGAAAAAAAAAAAAACCTCATCTGATGGATGGCTGGAAGTTTTTGCACGTGTCAGATCTGGCCCGGAGCCTTTGCATCTGTCATGTGGTCCAAAGCGAAAGCCTCGCCGTATCTTGCATCAAGAGGAGTTCAATTTTGCAGGACATCATTTCTAAAAATTTGTCATCTCTCGTGGTTCTTTCCGTTGCAGCAGTCTGTTGTTGGTCCTGCCAGCAATCGCAGCCAAGCCTCCCCAGAGAAACGTCGCGTTCCTGGAGAGTTTCATAAAAATAGCCTGGGACTGCTCTGTTATCTCTTGGATTTCTGCTGATTTAAGCTGTTCTGAGCCCACTTCACCACGAGTGCTGTGGGAGATTATATCTCCTACCAAGTCTGTTACCTGTCCCCTAGATGTTACACCACCGAAATCACTCAGAAAAGGTCATTGATACACACTTCAGCTGTCATCAGCTCTCTGGCCACTTGGGTTTTATCCTCTGGCTTCAAATGTGATTCAGATCTCCTTGAAAATGAAAGTGTAAAGAAAATGTAGTGTTGATTTTTCAGAGGACATTATAAAACAACCTTCAACATTCCGTTTCATTGCATTTTATATTTAATTTTTTATTAAACAGATTCAATCCAATAAATCCCACCATGAGCTGCTCTCACGTGGGCTTCAAAAAAACTGGAAACTTCAGACTGTGCAGCACGTGAAAACACAGAGGGCCCCCTCCTTAGCTATTCATAAAACATGTCATTCATTAAACGCTGCCAGATCACTGTTCAGTGCTGTTAATGCATCTATTTTTAGCCTGGCTGGTACCTGTGAGAATGAGATCTCTGGCTGTGTAAGTGCTGCACTCTCCCCACTGAGCCACACAGGACTGCAAGGACTAATGACGTGACGATTGGCTTCATAAATGTCCCACTTTAAGCCCAACAGTCCCTGACCTCTGTTAAACAATGAAGCCACCGACACTTTGCTGACACCTTAGCATTTAACATTTTGAAGCAGTAACAATTAAGAAATTCTTTGTAACTGCGATGCATTGTTGCAAGCACATACAGTATAGGGATATGCATTAAGTGATTACTAATGCATATGTAAATCCTTTATGTCTCCTATGAAGCATCCATCAATGCTTTTAAGATTATTTAACAGATTATTTCATAAAAAAATATTAGGCGATGATATTTGAAATAGCTTGATGCACAGAATTCTACGCCTTGAGATAAAACCATTTTCTGAGTGCATTTATTACATTAAAACTCGCACTAATGAATAATCAATGTTGTACAAACACAGATGTTAAACATTTACTCCTGCTAAAGGGCAGCCTTAAGTAAAGTTGCAACATCTTCAGTTTATTAATGCTCGCAGCTTCTACAATATTAGTTTCTTAGCAATCAGCTGAAAATTCAACGTTTTATTTATTTATGTGTTTAAACAGGGATATATTATGCAGATTTACAGTATTTTAAAATATCTAAAATGCTTTATTCTGTTAATAAAAAACATATTTATCCAATTGTAATTTCCTTTATTGCAGCACCACTGTGCACACTGGGTGAAAATATGTAGTTTTAGGCTATATCCATTTTAAAGCAGCATACTGGTGATTTTGCAATTTTGTATAAAGGTTGATTATACAACCTACAGGAAAGAAAATTATGTCTCCGCCAAGGAATATAGTCGCAGGAGATGATGGCTTTTACCAAAAAATTTAAATGACCATGCCTTTTACAATCATGCTTGTGTTAGCAGGCAAAACACAGAATTTTAAGGTGGATGTATCACCTGAACATTTGATTTAGAAAGATTAGGGGATTTGGGGGAAAAAACAAAAAAAACATGAAAACTAAAATACGATTTAATGGTTTGGAAAATGGGTGTCAGTAATGTACCGTAGTATTTATTGGGCTCAAACATGCAAAATTACTCCTTTGAGGTTTCTTCCCAAAAAGCCCACTCTGTGATTGGCCAGGTTCATCAGACTTGAACTGGTAACAGTGAAACGTGGATGCTGTCCAAACATTTGCTAAGAGAAGGAATGCTTAGGAATACATCATAGCAGACATACTGTAGTTTGCAAATACATTAATAAACACTTCAATGCATCATTATATGTGCTTACAGCCACATTTATAATGTTACAAAGAATGTATTTTTCTTGTTATCCTGGATATCAATGAGAGGTTTAAAAAAGTGTTATCAGCTATTTGTCTGACCACCTTAATTTATTAGGTACATGTCACACTCATGTTTAACTATTAATATAGGCATTTTTTAGTAATCATCTTATTATTAAAGGGGGTGTTACAGAGATCTTGTTGAGAGGCACCGAATACATCTTAATCCTCCAAATTTTACTACAAAAATAAATTCCTAACAGTTTTATTCGTCTTTCACACTTTTTAATTACTTAGCAGGATCTGTGTCAAAAGTATCAAGTGGTGCTCAGTTCTCAGTTTTGCTTTTTTTATTTTTAATTATTATTTTTACGTAGTTATCAAACTTGTGCAAAGAAAATGTAAAGCTCTGATCTCTTCACACTTTAAGAATCAGAACTTTCTTCATACCTGCAGAAGTTAATTTTTGTTTTACACACACGCTGCTTAGAAAATGTAGTGTGAAGAAGGAAAAATAAATACAGAAAATTATTCAAGTCATATTAATAACAAATCTTACAAGATTTTTTTCACACTTTCTCTTTTGTTTGCTTTTGTACATGAATAACTGTAATAAGTGATGTTTCATAGCTCATTTTGTTTGGTGTTTGTTACAAGCAATTTGGAAAACGTAGTGTAAGTGGCGTATAAACATCCAACTATTTTTATCAGACGTCTTGCGTCTCAATAGATTCTACTGAACCTTCCAGCCTGCTATGACAGCACACAAGTGGGTGACTGACTTGTGTGGTGGATGCAGAATAGAGATAAACTTCCACATCTTCTTTTCAGTCATCCTGTCAATGATATGTAAAAAAAAAAAAAANAAAAAAAAAAAAAAAGAAAAAAAAAAGAAAGAGCCTTTCACTGAAAACCGGCACGAGTTGACAAATGATTATAATAGTTCCTTTGTGAAACGGGATGATTTGCCACATCAGAGAGCAATCATCTTGCATTTTGATATAGATCTCCACAAGACACTTGATTTGTCTGTACGCCTCGCAAATACCTGACAATCAAAACAACTCAGAGGGAAAACCCAGGTGGGGGAGGACTGGGAAGCAGCTGCTACCTTTTCTGCAGCACATAGGTATGAACACTGTGTGTGTTTGGAGATGATGGGGGGAAAAATGTCCTTTTCAGCACCTCGGAAGAGATGTTTGAAATGCAGATAACAATGATGCATTTGGAAAATTGTGGTCTGCTGGGAATATGGACATCACAAGAGCTGAAATCGTGTTTTAGTACAGGAAACTTTGGAGGAAAACTTTTGCATAATGCATTCAGAGAAAAAAACATCAATATGCAGGTTTGAATATTCTCACTCAATATAGACCAAAATAACACTTTTTTTCCCCCCTCTCATTTCCTCTCCATATCTACCATCCAAATGTCTTCCTCATCAGCGTTGTAAACTGTACCACCATCCAGATTTATATTCGCAGTTTCATATTACAGAGCTCGCTGTGGGCAGCCCGCTCCTGCCATGATTCTTAGTGTGTTTCCGTTCTCATCCTCAGAGATCCAGCCGAGTGTGTGTGTGTGTGGCACATGTGAAAATCTGGTTTCGACTTCCTGCCTTTTATCTGATTTCACAGAGAAGAACAAAACCCTTTGTTCTCATTTTGCCTGATCACTGTGCAGTGACTGTTTCTTTATATTAATCCAGCCTCGGGTTATTATCCGCTTTGTGTGGTTTGTGTGACAGCCTTGTTGGACCTTTAGTTACATCTAGTTAGTCCGCCACCTGGGTAAGAGTATTTATTATTTTTTCTGTATCCTGCTGTGTTGTGATGATTAAAACACTTGAGAAGCATCACAGCCTCAGCTAAATCTCAACGCTTGGGTCCTCAATTCTGCAGCTCGTAGCTCCTTCACAACAAACTGGTCGTATTATTCATGCTCTGACTTCAATTTAGCTGCACCGAGATGATATAAAGTAATGGCATAACAAGGGTTGGTGAACATCTCAAGGTTAATATCATTAGGTTGTCAGTGCTGATCAGTGAAACACCAAAAACAACACTGTACACAAGAATCCTGTTAGTAATTCAGCAGCATTCTATATTTATGGATATTTCCTGTTAGTCTATCCAGGCAGGGAAATGCACACGCTTGTATGTTTGTCTACATAGGAAAAAAATGTCACATTCACAGACTCATATTGCAGATCAAAGAGAATCTTGTAACTTCTTCACGAAGTACATGCAGCAGCGAAATAGCTGCATGCTCCCAGTTTTTTCTTCTACGGCTTATGCAGCAGTTACCTCCAGCTGAGCAACATGGAGGTCTATTCATCATTCAGGTCATCATTTCTTAAACAGGAAGTAACCAGCAGTGGTGGGAAAAGGAGAGCTCAAATCATTTACTTAAAGGACCATACCGGCAACTGTTTGAGCCTAATAAAGACAACTTGCATATTATGTTACTGATAATTACCAAAATAAAACTGTATTTTAGCTTTCCTGTTATATTTTCAAATCCCCTAAACTATCAAAATCAAATGTTCAGGTGATACACCCATCTTAAAATGCAATGTTTCCTTTTAACACTTATGACAATTGTAGAAGGGGCGCTCATTTTAATTTCTCTGTAAAAACAGTCTTCTCCTGGGACTATATTCCCTGACAGAGACATGCATTGTCTTCCATGCAGATCCATGTTGGATCAGTTAAATAAAATTACTTTGACAAAAAAAAAAAAAAAAAANAAAAAAAAAAAAAAAAAGAAAAAACTAATAGAGACCTGCTTGATAAGATGGATTAGGTATCTTGAACATGTTTCATGTCTTTACAAGTAGATTTTTATAGCACACTGGAATGAACTGAAGCCAATGACAGTCTGGAAGGTAGGGAAAAAAATCTAAAATTTACAGCTGAAGTAGAATTTGGAGAAATGGTTGTCAGTAATGTAATGTGTATGGGGATTGAATACAGGTATATCGGGCTCAAACGTGCATGATCGCCTGTATGATCCTTTAAGTAAAAGAATGAGGTTCACAATGGTAAAGTGCTCCATTATGAGTAAAAGTTCTGCATTCAAAATTCTGTCCATCCATCCATCCATCAAATCTAGACTCACATCCTATGCAGAGTTGCAGGGGCTGGAGCCTATCCCAGAGTTCATTGGACAATAAACGGTTGCATCCTGGATAGGTTGCCAGTCTATTATAGGGCACACACACACACACACACACACACAACTCATTCATGCTCATATTCACATCTCTAGGCAATTTAGAGTTTCCAATTCACTTTGTGGATTGTGGGGAGAAGCCAGAGCACCCGAAGGGAACCTGCACAGACAGGACCTTCGTGCTGTACAGCGACAACGTTAACCACCAAGTCACTGTGTCACCCTTTTGTAAAAGCATGGAGTTTGACTGATAAGTTCTGAGCCTGACTGTTAGGAAGTGTAGCCTGAGGGTCACGGGCGGTGAAGAAAGGCAGACTCATGCAGCATCTTCA
>VXCM01002334.1:0-67755 GCA_014773175.1 Lucifuga dentata
CCCCCCCCCCCCATGTTATCCCTCCTACTCTCCAAAGACAGGCAGATTAGGTGAACTGGAAACTCTAAAGTGCCTGTAAGTGTGAATGGGAGTATGAGTCTGTCTCTGTGTCAACCCTATGATAGGCTAGTGACCTGTTGAGGTTGTTCTCTGCCTCTCACCCCAATGAATTCTGGGATATGCTCTAGTCCCCATGACCCTGCACAGGATAAATAGCTACAGTATAGAGAATGGATGGATAGATGTTGTCAGTCAAACGTAAAATTCAGTCAGTGCAGCTGCTCCTACCCTATGGCAATACCTTAACATCTAAACATTACAATGCAGGAAATATATTTTTTAGAAGCATCTTTAAGCTAACACCCGTTCTATAAGGCCTTGCATGGACTTGAACCACCTTACTTATCTGAGCTACTTATACCATACACACCAGTCCGTCCTCTCTGTTCTGTCAATGCCGCTCTCCTGGTTATTCCTTCAATTAACAAAAAATCACTTGGCTTCAGAGCATTTGCTTACCGTGCCCCTTATCTCTGGAATACACTACCACTACATGTTAAAGAAGCAAGCTCAGTTGAAATTTTTAAATCAAGGTTGAAAACCCACCTCTATTCATTATATTACAGCCTACCTTAGATTATCACTTTTTCAAGCATCCTTTTAACCTTGCTCTTTTTAATGTCCTTGTTTTACTGTAACTTTGCTATTGATGTTTTTAATGTCCTTGTTTTTACTGTAACTGTGCTTTGATCTTTTTAATGTTCCTACTTTTACTATAATTATTCTAATGTTGAGGCTTTAGTGTTTTATTGTTGCATGTTTTGTTTTGTTCAATGTTTCTTTTACTGTAAGTGTATCGGGACCATGATGCATGGTGATTTTGCATTTTAAATAAAATTGATTGATTGATTGATTGATTAAGTTGAGCAGTTTATCTTTAGTTTATGTTTATTAATGAGAGAAGCGCATACTGAAGAACCTGAAAGAGTTCAGAAATCAGCAGTTGATTCTGTTGTAGTTTTTGTTGGTATACTTGCTCTCTCTGTGTTAGTTTTGTACTTAGGTGAATTTGGTTAAATGTTTCACAACCAAATCATTAATAACTCCAGAGTGGTAGAGTGAGATATAACACTTTGTTATTTTCCACTCCTGCTCTGAACACCCTTATTTACATACTGTATCTATATACTGTAGGTTTGTTCTGTCCTCATGACTCCCCATCCAAATAATCTCTCTATATATCTATATTTCTCTATATGACAAAAGCTAACCTGGATGAAATGGAAACCCTGACCTCTCCCACATAAACACTAACAGAGACTTGAGTCAGCGGGTTGTTAGTTTGAATGATATCTCAATTCCCTCTCCCGCCTTGGAAAAGAAATACCACCACCTTTCTTCCTTGTCAACAGCAGTAATTCAGATATTTGCTGGATGTCTCATAGTGTAACACCACAAGGCTTATAAGATCTTGATCTGCATGTGACACTTCCAGTTCAAATAAAGTCTATCTGTATAGGATTTTGTAATTTCAGAATTGTTTGAATATTGCCAGATCAGCATTATGTGCTCTATCCAACAAGGTCATCTTCTGTGAAATGTAAAGATGAAGGTGGAATCCCTCTTTTTGCTTTTGCAAAAGGTTTTAATATGTGGGGAGAATAGATATGGCAGCATTTTCCTATTTCTCATCAAATGGGATCACTCATTTTTCACCAAACAGACCTAATTTAAAGAAAAAAAAATCCCTGATACAGCTTTCCATGAATTTTATATGCATACTGTTAGTAGAGGCCATGGCTTATAGTTGCAGTGTCCTTGGGCAGTCACATTCAGTAATGTACACTGAAAAAGAATCATGGAGACACAGACAACTATGATCAAGCTGAAAATATGATATACTGGAGAAAAAATTTACTAAATTATACCAAGTGGGGAAAATTCTTTAATTCCCATTCCAAAAATACAGTAATATAAGCAGTGATATGATTTTTTTAAAGATAGTACCATGTCCATTAATGTTTGGGATGATTTTATTAAATGTGTTTTTGAGATTGTACAATTTTCCAAATTCAATCTTAAGACTTCTATACTTTAAGTCCACCAAGCTCGGTAAGATTTAGTCAAATACAAATGGGATCTTCACATTTATAGGAATTACATAGTAGCCCACATATGATCCAGGTCTCAGCACTTTAATATTCTAGTTTAATCTGTTTACTTGCTCATATCAGATATAAATTGTGAACAATCCAGCAGTGTTGACAGTCTCATACACCACGCAAGTTAACCTGCCATCAGCAAAGCAGTGAGGAGCTTTCTGCTAAGACCTGCACATTTTTCACTTACATAGGACCCCCCCCCCCCCCCCCCNCACACACACACACACACACACACACACACATACCAAATTCTTGGGCATCAGAATCCAGAGCTCAGCATTTTAATCATAGTTCATCTATAAACAAGGTCCGCAAATCTCAATAAGGAATTAAAATTTGCCATGCCATTAAAAATAGTATCCACATATCTTTTCAACGCACCCCAGTGGTAATATGCTGTGCTCAACAATAGAGTAGATTAGAGATCTATGTTATCCAATAGTATCAAATTGAAACATTGAAAATATATTTTGACGGATGATTTTATGTTTTTCAGATTTTTCAAAGCGAGGTTCATCAATATCCCACCTGAGATGCTGTGCTTCGTCTTGTCTCAGCAATTGTGCTGACATAGTTTACAGTGTGTGTGGTCGTAAAAGCTGAGTAGAAAAGTTACAGCAGAATGAAGCAATATGTCACTTTTTCTGCTACACTCTAACATAAAGGGCCTGCTGGCCATATTCAGAACTTGGTATTGGCTTTGCTAATTAAATTCATATTTTAAAACATGGCTGTAGCAACTGTACAGCAACATTTCTTCCATGATTATCAATATTAAGCAGCTGTGTCATTATACAAATGACATCATAAGAGTAATGTCTGTAAGAGCCTTGGTGAGAGGGGGAACTTGGGGAACTTTGGAGAGGAAAATCTCTTTTTATGCAGACTTATTATCTCAGTCCCACTGCTGGGAACAAGTTATTACAGTCAGTGTATATATTTCTCTCAACATAAAGCTGAATGCCAGTATATTGGATGTTAACTATAGCGGCATCAGAATTTCATAAAATATATGGACTTGGCATACGCCGTGCAGAGGCTTTTCAGAGTTGTTAGATTTTTCAGTCCAACCCAAGCTACTCAACTGCCTTCAGGGGGAAATGGCTGTTATAATCCATTTTGAAAGAGACGTTTCCCATTTGGTCCAGGCAGGCACAACTTTCCTTCTTGTAGACAGATAGAGACGACACAAGTTTGAATAGAATTGAGATTCTCAAAAACATGTCTGGCTCGAAACCTTTAGTACTAGGGGATAATCTGGACTCATAAAAGCGTATCAGGAATTCATGTAGGAGACTGGCTTTAGAACAGAGATTATCAGTAGACAACAGCCTGCTTTGGAATATGGGGAAAAAGCCGTTATGTATTATTAATTTGTTAGCTTTATTGCTATGATTATTTTTTAATGCCTGTATGTGCGTGCTGTTAGATGTAAAATTAAAAACTAGCATATGGAGTTTCCAGAGCAGTTAACAACATAAAAAAAAAAAAAAAAACCTCATTGCCACTCCTTTACCTGAATAGCAGATTTTTAATATGCGGTGTCTTGTCTCAAATCCAATTAGTCACGTTGTGGTGTGATGACATGGGGAAGGTGTGAAGAGATGTCTAGATGTTAGTGATATGTGTTCATGGGAGGAAAGCTCACATGGAATGCTGTGAAATTTATTCTATTCTATTCTATTCTATTCTATTCTATTCTATTCTAGAATCGCTCGGAGGTAATGCCCATGTGATGTACAGGATGGTATTTTCCTTGTAGCATTTTCTGTGGAGTAAGGTGTTCTGGGCTTTACTGCCTCAGTAAAATTGGGCTGTACCTTTGATGAGCCAACCGACTACTGAATAAGGAAATATACACCTCAGAGAAATTTATAACTCCCTAGAATGTGATACCAAAGCAATTAGTGTCTGAAAAATTGGTAGGCATGAAAAAATCCTTACAGCATGCCTTGGAGCCAATACAAAGGCAATGTATCTCAGTTTTATGGCCCCATTGCTTATTCAGTCTTGTTTGGTGTTCCTCTCTGAGACTCCAGAGTCAGTAGGGAATTATCATGACAGGACAATAAATTACACTTGCATTTAGCATAAAAGCACCCAATAAAGACCAGACTATAGGACACTGCAGTGACCAGATGCAATATAAACAATTCCCAGTAGGGAAATGTAGTTGCTTTTGGTAATCACAGAAGAGAAAGTCACACACTCTGCTAAAAACTTTGTAATAGTGTGTTTACCAGGACATCAATATGAGCCACCACCACTTCTGCCCTAAATAATCAGCCTCCATTCGTGCCAATACACGGCACTGCCTGCATTACAGATTTTCATTTGTGTTTACATATTTGTAATATAGGAAGCATGCAGTGCTTTTATTAGCATATGAGCAGCAATGAGTGAGGACACAAAGTGATGCTTTAAATAGCAGCAACATTTTTCCTTGAAACCTATCAATCTTTACACAGTGAAGGATGTGATATGGCAATAAATTCTCTGAACGAGACACCTTGTGTCTGTTTATGCAGCGTAACAAACAAGCCTAAATATCAACGAGTGGATTTTCTCTGCGAAGGACACCAGAGTGACTAGCCTGCATTGTTTTGCCACGAGTCTGAGGGATTATTTGGATGCCTGTAAAACAGCATGTAATCTAGCAGCCTGTGGGGAGAGAAATTCAGCCTTGCAACAGTGATATGACGAACAGGCTTGTTCCCTTGTTAAGTTGCTGTCTGTAGAAAACATACATGCACACACAGATATGCTGTCACACATGCATGGACACAAAGCCATACTGCACACACATACAAACACAGGCTTATTCTGTATGGAAAGCTGTTGCATAGATTGTGTTGTTGCTTTTCCCATTAGACTTCAGGGTTTAGTTATCCACTTATACACAGAGTTTAGTCCATAACAGTTTTAATTTCAGCTTAGTGTGGCAAGAAGGATGCACTATAGGGAACAGACATTTCAGGAGTGCAATGTGTCCAAATAAGCCCTATTGTGTCCTGAGTAATTTGTTGGTTATCTTTTATTATACAGCTTTTAAGTTTTTCATTTCAAACTTATGAGAATGAATGAGGAAGGCCAACAGAGTAAAATTTCACATTATTTTTCTGTTTTTTGTAAAGCCTTCCATCAAACAAAGATATTGCATTCAACTTGCTGTTTCTTACACATGCATTACATTTCAAATTAATATAAAAGATAAAGCTTAAAGCACCAAAACTTCATGCAGTCTTATGGGCTATTAGTTCTGAAAAGAAAATTATGCTCAAGCAAGACCAAAGGTTCAATGACCAATTAATTCTTTATATGTTTGCTTTTAAAATAGCAAGTGTTCTAGAGTAGCTTCATCAGACAACTAAACAACTAAGAAAAAGACACAAAGTGACTCTGGAAATTTCTGTATTTCTGCTGCATTTGTGACAAATTACTAACTCTCTTTTGATTAAGAACTAAAAGATTAATTGTGTACATCAGTAACATTTCATGCTCATACTGACACATGAGGTTTTGTCTGCGACTTTGTGAAGTCACTTTGACAATTTGGTTTGCTCAGAGGTGGTACTTGGTTTAAAACTTTGTGAACCATTACTTAAGATCATTTATTAAGTCACACTCTTCTTCAATCTCATCTTCCTCCTCCCACAGGTTGGCTCTGAGCACCCTCACCAGAATGAACACCAACTCCTCTGATGAATTTTTCCAGGCCACAAATCATGCAGAACAGACTTTCCGTAAGATGGAGACCTACCTCCAGCATAAGCAGCTGTGTGATGTTCTCTTGATAGCAGGAGATCATAAGATACCAGCTCACAGGTTGGTGTCTTCTTTGATTTCTTTAATTACACCCACATCTGCATAGGACAAACAGAGATTCATCTTGGTTCGCTTTATTGGGATGTCAATACAGACTTTCAGTCATTGGGTTGAACTGTATTTATCATGCTAGAATAAATGTTACCAGTCTGGGGAAGAACAGAGTAATACATGAAATGCAAAGTAAGACACTCTGTGGTGACAGTTAACAGCAAAAATATTCTAACACATGCAAATTTGATTTTCAGCCATATAAATCAAATGTTCACTGGTCTACATCTAAATATGGTGATCTAATTACACCTCTGCTCTTTCTCATTTCCACATTGCATTTGAAGCATGGAAGCCCACTGTGATCCAATACATAAGATGTCAATATTTGGACATGTGATGCTTGGATGGTTGAATGACTGAACACACCACATTACATTCCCAGAATGCTGGGAACTAATGTGTTCACTGAGTAAATTTGCTTGCATGTCAAACATCAGCATATTTTGGAAGTCAATCCAGAGAGATCCATGAAACAGAAACCAGAATGCTGCACAGAAAGGGAAGAAGTACCAGCAACTTGCCTTGTTGGGTGAGATGAACAGCTTTGAGATGGGCTTGCTTGAGTCTTACTTTGTTTGCTCAAAGTATAGGTGTTGCTAGGAAAAAAAAAAAAGCTTGAGAATAGCTAAAACACATGAACACACTGTGGCCCTGAATCAGTCAGAGTTTCCCCCCTTTAATGGCTCCAGGAAATATCCATGCAAATCAGGAACAGGGCAAAGCTGTCCTACACTTAGGTCAGAATAATAATAAATAGTTCATTTCATTAGCATTGGCTGGTAGAGATTTGTCATGAATTATTTTCATTGTACTCTTTGCCACACACAAATGATAACTGAATAAATATGAACAACTACCAGATTATAGTAATGTAGTAGTATACTGATTGATGTCACTCAGGGCAATCTCATTTCCTTGTAATAGCACATGATCACTCCTTCCCCTCATAAATTAACCAATCTGTTACATGAGCTGACAAATATGTAAACACAAATCGAAGCTGTTTAGCTTGTAGCAATATGATGTTGTATATGGCATAATTTCATTTATCATACTCTGAAATACTGTAAGAACACAAATTGCAGGGGCTGGGAGCAGATTGTAAGTTGTTCAGTTTCTTCTTGTGGTGCTGCATGATGTAAAAACTCCCAAACATTATAAATCACAGTTAGAGACTGTACTCCATAAAGTTATTTGACTGTCAAACCATTGTGATTTAGTACATAACAACCCTGCCCGGTCTTAAGAAGCAAAAACACATTTGAGGACTTACAATATGATTTTAACATTGATTTACAAATTACTTCAACTCATTAGCATATAAATCTCCCAGAAAAATGAATGCACATATAAACTAATGTACATGAGCATGAATTCTTTGCAATTTTTAATGGCAGATTGGTCCTGAGTGCTGTGTCGGACTACTTTGCTGCTATGTTCACCAGCGATGTGAGAGAAGCAAAACAGGAGGAGATCAAGATGGAGGGAGTCGACCCTGAGGCTCTCAGATCCCTGGTTCATTTTGCCTACACTGGTGAGTGCTCATAAAGACATTAACTAGCTCTTCTAAGAAGTTACAAGACCTCTGATGTTCAAGCATGATTAAACTGGATCAATGAAGCAATTCATCGCTGAACTGATTCAGAGGACGTAATGTTAACAAAATACTGCTTATTTCACGGAGCAGTTCACCTTTTAATAAATCCATTCAATTTCCCGAGAATACCAAATAAATGGTATTCAAAGGAATAGTACAGGCCATGATAGTAATGATAATCATCTTTTTATTCCTGTGCACACAGAGGTGGAAAGTACTTACTAACTCATGTGCTGTACTTTAGCAGAATTTTGTGGTACTGGTGGTTTTTCTATTTTGGGAGACTATACCTCTACTCCACTCAGGGAAATATATGGGTTCAATGTTTAAGTTACAGTATGGATTTTACTTTACAGTTTAAGAGTTTATGCTTGAAACAAGCAATAAGATTAGAAAATATTAGTCACCAGTATAATGAAGTAGAGAAAAAGACAGCACCTAAAACAGCTGGTTTTCACTCTGTGTGCACAGTGGTGCTGCAGCAAGAGAGAGTAGAAGTGGATCAGTGTGTTTTTCATAGTAAAGTATTGCAAATATTCCAAAATAGTTCCCTATATGAACATAGAACTCTATATAATATGTACCCTTTAAGGAATAAAATTTGAACACTTTTAAAACAATTCTGAGTCATTGCCAATATTCATTTGTCACTCAAAGTGTATTTTGCATGCCTTGACAGGTGTCCTTGAGCTGAAGGAGGAAACCATTGAGAGTTTATTAGCAGCCGCTTGCCTCCTCCAGCTTTCACAAGTCATCGAGGTCTGCTGTAACTTCCTGATGAAACAGCTTCATCCCTCCAACTGCCTGGGAATTCGCTCCTTTGCAGACGCCCAAGGCTGCGTGGATCTTCTCAGTGTGGCTCACAACTACACCATGGTAGGGAGGAAAACAGAGCGGGGTCATGTTTACTAAATTATCTATCTGCAGTGAACATTGTGACATTGTGACTCTTTATTGCAGTAATACATGAAGACGGCTGTAGTGAGGATATTCTGGAATATTTAAAGATGTAGTTTAATCACCATTGCATTTGATTTGATGTGAAAGGCAGCGTCAGTGTACAATAAATGGATTTGATTCAAGGTAATGACAATAGACTGATTATTTAACAAGTGAAACTAGATGGATCTGTTTTTTAAAATTTTAAGTAAGTTAAAAATTTTCATAAAAATGTGTTTATTCTGCAAATCCAATCTAAATATTAACTGAAATATATATCTTGGTAGCTGAGTACCAACATATATAGTAATTTTACAGAACCTGTCATAACCTGTAAAAGAATGCATTGGTGATGTCTTGGTTATTTATATCATCTAATTTCAGCAGAGACATGGATGACATGCACATTTGAATAGAAATTGAATAGTTTCATGCTTTCATTTGATCTAATTTGGTTATGTGACTGTCACAAGGAGATACCACATTGATTATTGCAATACCAGGCTAGTGAATTGCTATTCCTATATATTCCTGTGAGAGATATTTGCATAGGATTGACATCCATGCACATATTTTTCACTAGATAACGTCTTGCTGGCCATGCAGAATTGACAGTGTGAGACAGGCGTTATCTCCTGAAGGACATCTGCTCAGCCTGTTTATGTAGGCCCCATCCAGGACCAAGAGGTTAATCTAATCAGCAAACTGCACAAGAGGGCCAACTTCCTGTTCAATTGCTTCATTAATGAGTAGAGAGAGAGAGAGAGAGCACAGCTTCCTGGAAGTCCATCCTCTGGGTTCTCAGTGGAATGAGTTGTGTTTTTGATAAGCTTGTTTTTGCTGGTTGGGCACAGCAGCCATGAGCTGCCTTTGACATCCTTTTCCTTTGTGAACAAGTTGCCTTTTTATATCTCAGTAGGTAAAATGTAATGTTTTATTACTTGGATTTGACACTCTAAAAAAAAGATGCCAGTTAAAATTAAAAAAAAAAAAAAGAAAAGAAAACTCTGAATGATATTGACAGAGTCTCATGGAAAAAATATGTATGAGGCTGTTTTTAACAACAGTTAAAGAAAGTTCTTGTAAGGTAATTTTATCAGCCTTGTTGCTTTTAATCAGTACTCCATCTCCTCAAAACACCCATTCATTTCCACAATCAGGCTTTTGCAGTAGTAAAATCAATTAGTATCTGATCTTGTTTTCTAAGCAGTTTACTCAATGGGTTTGCCAGTATCCTTTTAAGCAGAAGTGTTTGAGTTTTCAATTTTGTAGTCAAGCAGTTGGAGAATGTAATTACAAATAATTGGTCTAAAGCAATGTCAAAGAATTTCTGCCTCAGTAAAGCCAAAACAGATCAATTTATGTCCCTCATTTCATTAACGCCATCTGTGTAAAGCCTTTAAAACCTGCTCACATAATAGATTGGGCTGATACACTGTAATTTGTTACAAGTTGATGATCAATAGCTTGCTTGTTTTTCGTAATTGTTAACACACCCCCACCTCTGAGAGCTTGATTTGTCAAAGTTATTCTGGCAGCATAATAATTACTGCTCAGCTGCTTTGTTCAAAAAGAATCAGGGCAGCATTCTGGCCAGTTTCTCTGTCCTGTATGTCTTTCATATGTTTTAACGTTGGACATAACATAGAGACATACGGGGTGTTTTATAGCATCATCCTTAATGGAACTGCTTAGAGACAATGTCCTTGAAGAGGTAGCCATACAGGACTGTAATATTACCTGGGCTTCTGGCCAGTAAATGGAAGATCAATCTTTAGGAAAGTGATAGAGAACAGCTTCCACAAAACTCAGAGCTGCACACGACACTTGTGCAATGCTTGCCATCAATACTCATTAAAACGATTAATAGTATTATATGTGATTATGGGGAAAAAAAATGTTTTAGTCTGTTGAAGAGACTTTTTAAAGGTTTTATGCCAGGGATGGTTGCCATTCATTACCAGACGTGTGGATTAGTCTATAATCTGATAGTTTCACCTGTTTTCTATTTCTCAAAAAAAAAAAAAAAAAAAAAAGAACAGTTGAAACTTTACTATCTATTAGCTACAGGCCTCAGCGGTCACGAATCTTCCACAGTTTTAAAATACAAAACTGGATAATCAAAAATTAAATTAAAACATTCAAAAGAAGCAATCTGACAGTAGCATAATAATAATACAAATAAGAATAGAAATGAATATCCATAAAATCATCACTGGATGTAAGAGCTCCTATTACACCAATTGATCATGAATAGCTAAACAAACAATATAAACCACATCAGCTAAGCCTGACCTAGAAACAGCAATAAAGCATCAATCAATCATATGTGCATTTTAAGTTCCTTCTTACTTGTTTCCTAAAAATATAAATACTTGTATGTTGTTTAAAGTATTCCAATAGTCCATTCCATGCTACACAGGACCTATAAATAACTGTGGTTATAGGGATGCACTTGATTTGAATATTCTAATTCATCATGTAAAAGTTTAGGAGTCCCCACAAATAGAGCTTTTCACAGGAAAACTAACTAAATTGTAATCTAGTTTTAACCAAAAGCCAGGATAATCTGTTATGCATATTAATGATATTAGTATGATATGAGCATCTTAGGACCAGTCTAACCACTTTATTTTGCATTATTTGTAATATGAAATCCCTTCGATTTGCTGGGACACACACACACACACACACCAAATAATTGGACAATACTCGAGATGAGATAGTACCAATGAATAAATTACTTTTTCCTTGATAGCCAAATTAACAAAACCCAAACATTTCCTGCTGATAGCACTTTCAAACAATCAAATTATAGACTGATTCACATATTTCATAATGAATAACAATCATCTCTAGCATAAGTCCTTTAAAAAGTTTCATCAGTGATAATTGGTATGTTAGCCTTGACTGTGCTAAAGGAATCTAATGTAGTCATCCAACTCAACCATACATAACCACAACTTAAAATTAAACTGTCTGCTCAAGGACTATATTTGAAGATGCCATGCATGGCTCCTGAACCAAAATCAGCTTGTTGTATTGGTATGAAAATGAATAATTGAGTAATATGCTTATCTCACAATGGCGATACATAATTTCATTTAACTTTGCAGGGACACTTGTTGCAATTTGTAAATGTCAAAGCACCATGTCTCCAAAATATGTTGTTTAGAAATTGCTAAGAATTTCAGAAACTGGTAAGAATTACAGAGTTTCTACCCAATAGCTGACATCAAACACAACAGGAATAATGCAGCATAAATGTATAGATGAGAGGCTATGAACAGAAAAGTTCACAGCATTTTCACTGCTGGAATTTATATGTGTCACAGAGAAAAGAAAAACAAAACCATAAAAAACATTGTGCAACAAGAAGGCACTCAGATAGCGCATACCTCTGCCAAGGATTTAATAGGCGGAGTGTACAGATTTTGGCATCAGTTGTAGAAGAAATGGTAAGGAATATAGAAAAACAAATTAATAGCTTTTTTCCAGCTTGATCCAAACATTCTACTTACAATTTTTTTTGACGATTGAGCAACAATTGTAGGAGGAGCTATGGAAAAACTGTTTTGAAAGAAATTCAAAATGGCAGAGACTCCAGTTAGGTGAAAATCCAAGAAAAAAAAGAAGTTTGATTCAATGACTTATGGTTCAAAAGTTATAGGCTAAAATGTAAAAGTGTTTATTACATTATTATTACAGTGTCAATCACCTCTAAAATTTAATTACTTCTATCTCTTGACATTACCTCCCCATTTCCCAAATTTCATCCAAATCCATCATAACTTTTTGAGATATTCTGTTAACAAACCAAACAACTAACAGACAGACAAATGGTGATCACATTACCTCCTTGGTGAAGGTAAAAAAAAATAAATAAATAAATAAAATAAAATCAAGAAGCAGAGTACAGATGGTTTAGTAGATGGACAGCAGTTCGATTACTGATCAGAAAGACACTTTAGCACTGAAGTCCCCCTCCCTATCTGTTCCAGGAACACTTCCTGGAGATCATTCAGAACCAGGAGTTCCTGCTGCTACCTACGGCTGAGATCGTCAAGCTGCTGTCCAGTGATGACATTAATGTTCCAGATGAAGAAACCATCTTCCAAGCTCTGATGATGTGGGTGAAGTACGATGTTCAGCATCGACAGCAGGACCTGGGGCTGCTTCTTGCCTACATCCGCCTGCCTCTTCTTCCTCCTCAGGTGAGAGAGTTGATGAAGAGAGTGTNTGCTTCTTGCCTACATCCGCCTGCCTCTTCTTCCTCCTCAGGTGAGAGAGTTGATGAAGAGAGTGTGTGATGGTTGAGTAATAGGCTTATTTATATTGTGTTTGTGCTTGAGTTTTAGCTGAGCACTAAGCTTTCATACCACCTCCAGTGTCCAAACTCTCAGCAAAATACATATATATTTTTACCTTTGCTAAGTCTGACCAAGGTGTTGTTTGCATGAGATTAAAATAGTTTTTTCCAAAACTGTGCTGTTTCACTTTCACACCATCACATATATTTACTGCTGACAGTTGCCCTGTACACTCTCTGCCTTTCAGTTGGACATTGAAAGGCAAAGAACTGCTGTAGTGCCAATAATTGTATATCTTCACTGACTAAATCGTCTCTTACTGGAAAGTCATGCTGGCAGTATATGACAGCTATAGATGAGTTTTATATGCACTAGAGAGCTCTGAATGGCTTATGTTTAAATTATTTTTGTTTAAAAACTGCAGCTCATGTTACATGAAGGTTAGATTTATTAGAATGAGCATTCCTTTGCAACTGTAGCATCATAAGTTACACAACACTAACAACAACAAGTTTTTATATATATAGTCTTGAGTATGAAAATATTTCCACTTTTCATATTAATGCTACTTTATTTTCACTTGAAAATTACTTTCCAATAATTATCATGCTGATCTGATTTTATAAGTGTGTTCATCCTGAATTACTGTCAATAAATGCAACAAATAATAACCCAGAGTATAATTGTGAAAATGACAGAGCGACTGATTTCGTATAGATGCAAAGAACAGAAAAAAAAAAAAACAATGTGGAAGTAGAGATGTAATGCATGAGGTAGATAATGCACTTAGAAATATTGTGTACTGTGAAACAAAATCAGAAACCATTGTTTTGTGATGTGTTTTCTTTATTTTTTTTAGAGGCTGGAAAGTGTGTTGATGCAAACTGCAGAAATAATGAGAATAAGTTTTAGTCAAGTCAAGGAGAAGGTGACACATTATGCTATAATATGTTGAGGAAATGTAATTTAGTTATATTTTACTAGCATAATTTTGGTTAAGCTTTGGCAATATAATATGGTGATATTGTGGAAGGGTATACTGGTTTATTATATGTATTTGTGATATTGGAATTTAGTGATGTTGTGGCAATGTAACAAAATTACATTAATACAAGTTTTTTCCACTTGGCTCTCAGGATTGAATGAACTAATAATTGTATTATAAGTGGTCTTACAGCAAACACTTGATCATAGTCAAATCCTTGAAATACAGTAATACTTCCTGCAACCTGTGCCAGCGATCTTATAAGTTCATGTCAAACTTTGTGAGATGTGTTTAATAGAATCTTAGACTTAATTGTTTCAGAATGTATGATATCAAGTTCTACACACGTATTCCAATAAATATCTGGTCAATCATAGTCCTATGACAAGCAGAAAAAAAAAAAATACAATCCAGAAATGCATCATCTTGCCATCNCAATCATAGTCCTATGACAAGCAGAAAAAAAAAAAATACAATCCAGAAATGCATCATCTTGCCATCCATCTGTGCTGGTTTATTGACATGTGTCATGGCAGTGGACAAATTGTGAGATTTTGGTCCTAAATTTCAGTCAAAATTTTGTTGCTTTGCTAAATTAGCCATTTGTGGACATATCTGATACTGTGATCTAAGACTAATTTGAATGATGACCAAATATTTAATCTCTCTCAATTATCCTGAGCAATTCACTGCATTACAGTATATCTAAGGAAACATCATGAACATGTCACTTCATATTTAGCATATCTCTCTGCATTAGATTCTTTATACTTTAAAAATAATTCTCTCCAATGCAGCCTATTACTGTGTTTTCTTAAAATATAGCTCCTCGCAGATTTGGAAAACAACAAGATGTTCTCGGATGATCTCGAATGCCAAAAGCTACTGATGGAGGCTATGAAGTACCATCTTCTGCCTGAGCGGCGTCCCATGTTCCAGAGCCCAAGAACCAAACCTAGAAAGTCCACTGTGGGTGCACTTTATGCTGTCGGAGGGATGGATGCTACCAAAGGTATGGTCCATTGACAGTAGATACTAATATAAATTGATTGGTGAGACTGAAAATAATATTGATTTTCAAGTACAACTTTAAGGCTAGTTTGATACTTGTTTCTTGTAGGCTCTACCACCATAGAAAAATATGACCTTCGGACTAACACCTGGGTCCAGGTTGGAGTCATGAATGGACGGCGGCTCCAATTTGGTGTGGCGGTGATAGAAAATAAGCTTTATGTGGTGGGAGGGAGGGATGGACTGAAGACTTCCAATATGGTGGAGTCTTACAATCCAGTCAACAAAGTGTGGTCCACCATGCCCCCCATGTCCACACATAGACATGGACTCGGTGAGTGTGAGACACTGTAACTTTATTTATTTAATTACAGGACCTGAATGAGGACTCTGGCCTCACTACCGCATTGCTTGATGTTATGATCCTCTTGCTGACATTGATAAATCCCTGCATGATGACCGTGACCCTTATTCAACTGTAGAGATACACTGTTAGCGCCATATGAGCCAAAGTGATGCCTGTGATATTCCAGCAGGGGCATCTTGGGATGAAAGAAATCCCATCTCAGAAAGAAGACAAACCAGACTTATCAGCTATGCAACTCTCTGCCTGAACATCTTGTGTTTCTCCTCTTAATCCTCTCCCAAAACCTATTTTTATGACCATTTCTGTTGTTCTTCTTACATTTTTATATGCTCTATATTTATTGCTTTTATTTCACTGTGTCTTATTTGCCCTTTGGTTATTTTCCACTGGTTTATGCTGCATATTTTATTGTTTGTCTTTATTATTTCATATATTTTTATACCTCACTGAACCTTGTTTCCTCATTCTTGGGCAGTAGTTAGCTGTAACTTGTTATTCTGTGAAATATTTTTACTGCTTTGTTGTCTATTTTATCTGGTTGTAAAGAAGTATGATTTGAAAAGAGTTATATACAAACTTATTACAAAACAGAAGAATGAGAATGCAATATGGCTATACTCTGAAATAATACTTTTAATGAAGAAAATTATTACTATTGTGAAAGATTTAATATTTTCATTTAATTTCACTCATTTATCCATCTAACCTTACTGTTATGACTTCAGACATTGAAAAACATCATTCTGATAACAAAGAACATTAGAATGATGAGACAGAAGCTTAATTTATATGCAAAAAGTGACTGTTAAGAGCATCCATCCTGTCAGCTCTTTCAGGTTTAATGTTTTAGCTTTGTCAAGCTGCCTGGTGTGATGGAATACTCAAAATTGCAGGATGAACAGTCAGAGGGGTCGAAGCTGGTGTGGTATAAAATAAAAATCCCACATTTCTTTTTAGATAGACCTTTAATATTTTTCTGTTCCTCTATCAAAGCTTGGCAGGCTGTGCTGGCCCTCCCATTCTTACCCTCCCCTGTCCAATAAATCTCATATCAGAAGCATTTTGATTCAGAGTTGAAACAGGTCTGGGTAACAGAGCAGGGAGATCTTGTCAAAGCATTCCGCTCGCTCACCCAGTGTGGTCAGGAAAATCAGTGAGCCCAGGAGATTACACAGTACAGATTACCTCTGCTGTCTTTGATCTTTCCTGTAGCACAAAACTTGTGTTACATATTTTCAGTCTGAATATATTTGAGCTCATGTCTGTTCAGCCGCTGCCTGCTAAGGCAAGAAAAATAAAAAATAATTCTGTCCAACTGCGCTTGTGTCATTCAGGGTTCTCTGAATGTGGTCCCACCCTCATGTTGCCTCGACATAATTGAACTCACCAAAGGAAAAGAGAGTGGTAACATGAAAATCCTTTGTGTTTAAACATCCTTTGCATTGTTGCTGGTGAAAACCACTTTCCTTTGTGACTTGAGGAATAACAATGAGTTTTTATGTTCTTCCTGTTTTCTGAATAGATTTCAGCTGTATAGCCATGACTCACTACTCAGTTGCTCAATCCCAAAAAGAGAAATGTAGCCTCTGGCTCAGTCCTCTCCAGGAACCACTAAAAGAAGAAGGAGTTTGATCTGCAGAGGCCGTTTTATTTCTTTTCATTGATTAGTCACTGACACATGATAGTCCTGCTGCTTCCACCATGTTTTAACTTGAAAACCTAAAGAAAGAAAATGGTCTACGGTCCTCAGAGAATATTTTAAGAGGTGTTGAATATGTTTTTTTTCTGGCTTTTGCACAAGGTATGTACCATCATCCTAGTGCAATCACTTAAGAATTATCCAGTACACTGTCATGCAAATACACACACACACACACACACACACACACACACACACACACACACACACACACACACAAAACAATGTTAAAATACATAATAATAATATTCCATCCATCTTGCTCTTACATTGCTGTATGGTGTATTATGGAAATTTTTATTAGGTATTTATAAAACTAATTAAATGTATATGCTTACTGTGCTTTTGTGCTCATTTACATTAATTTATACGCACAGTAGAGCACTCACACAATGGCTAAGTAAAAAATATAATTTACTTTTGGCTCTTTTCCTTTTTCTCTTTAAGAAAATGCTTAGCTAAACAACGGGCCTTATTTCATTTGCATCCTGTCCAGGTATTGCTGTGCTGGAGGGTCCCATGTATGCTGTGGGAGGCCATGATGGCTGGAGTTATCTCAACACAGTGGAACGCTGGGACCCACAGGCAAGACAGTGGAACTATGTGGCCAGCATGTCAACACAACGCAGCACCATGGGAGTGACCGCGCTCAATGGAAAGTAAGATTCAACATCTTCCTATTGGTCATCCTGGCATGGCTTAAAATGTGCAGCTTCACATTGAGAGGATGTTTATTTCGTCTCCTTTGTCGCATCTGGTCAACTTCCTTCCTCATAGCCACCACTCATGTTGATGAGCTGTTTACTGTGATATCCCATCCTGCCTGAGGCCATAACTGTAAAGCCACAACAGTAACCGAGGAGACAAGTCCAAGCAAACTTCAAGAAAAAAAAAAAAAAAAAAAAAAATTCAGTGATAATCCATCATTTGAAAGGGCCACATCTGCTATATGCTTAGTTTTACTATTTAGATGCAGAAAAAGTTGCATATTCCAGCATTAACACAATGTTGGTGTTTCATTACTCAGATTGTACTGACTTGAAACTTTCTTTATCAAATGCTCCTACAAATGCATTATCACACAATGATAATGTAACTTGGGTAAAATACCCAAGTTACAAGGACATTGTGCGACCAAGCAATAACAGATTTTAACTGGTCAAAGTAAGCACAGTTAATAGCATATTTTTCTAGGTTTATAGAGCAAACATTATAATATCCACTTTTAATAAGCAATATTATAAATGGGAAAATCTATTTAAGAGTGATTCACACCTTTATTTTTATATCAAGCAGTGGATGACTTAACTCAAGCAATATTTGAGTATCAGTTGTCTGCTGACTTTCATGCCATATGGAAATAGGTATTAGCTTGGTAGAATTTGGCTTTTTGATGTATCAAACTGTATGTTTGGTGGCAACCACAGCTCAGAATGAAGAATAAATCAGTGTAGTAATTTCTATCTAATCTAGGCAAAACATATTCTATGGTTTTATGTGTATTAAATCCTATTTGAAATTAAAGCAAAACAACAAACCATCTATAAGCTTGACATAAATATATTTATACACCTTTTAACTATGCTGAGTATTCAGTGTTAGTAATTGCTGCATCTAAGTCAAAAATAAACAGCAAGGAACCTGTTTCTCTTCTTTTGTGCTGCTAGGCCTGTCAGACACAAACACTGACTTGATATTTCTAGATGACCAAACTCAAACATGGAGTTTTTGAAACAATACTATCCACTCTCACTTCAGCAAACATCTAAAAACTAAAAGGAAGATGTGTTATTTCTGGCAAAGATCTGGCAGAATGTGTATGTGACATATTTTTTTCCCTTTTCTTCAATTTCCCAGATTGTATGCAGTAGGCGGTCGGGATGGCAGCTCATGTCTGAGGTCAATGGAATGCTTCGATCCACACACCAACAAGTGGAGCATGTGTGCTCCCATGGCCAAGAGGCGAGGGGGCGTGGGTGTGGCCACATATAACAACTTCCTGTATGCTGTAGGTGGACATGACGCCCCCGCATCCAACCACTGTTCTCGACTCTCAGACTGTGTTGAGAGGTCAGTTAACGCCTTTACACACACGCGTGCACGCGCGCGCGCGCGCACGCACACACACACACACACACACACACACACAAAGTTAACAGCTGTTTTGGCTTGCAGTAAAGTGATTCTGTCGAGGGTGGAGCTGAACTGTTGCCTTTCTCATGAGAATAAAAGAGAGTTGGACCGTTTCCATGTCGCTCTGCTCCACACCCTTTTCCTGCATTTTCAAACATGTCTGCAGCATTACATGCAATTAAACGCCATATTTTCCACAGGTTTTATTTTACAGTATCTGGCACCACCTGGTGGTGAAAAGATCTTCCTACACTCACATTCAGTGGCCATTTGCTGCTCAGAATAACTCGTGTTTAATCATTTGTGAGTTACTGAGTGTATTTCTTGAGAAAAACATATAATATTGTAACACCTTTACAAGCACTGTATAACAATTAGTGTCATTATTTATGAGTGGTGCTCAGTTCAATCTCAACTTCCTGATTTACAGATTATTGATGAATACATGTCCAGCTATTTTTGTTGCGCTTGTTCCCCATATATTTTTAACAGTATGCTGCTTCATTTGAACAGCCATCAGATTTTATCATTTGACTCAAAACAGCAAGTATTATCTATGTAAACCAACAGATATAACAGGTATCTGATGTGTTATGGGTCTAGTGTTATAATAAGTGTGATGAGTGATTTTTACACTGAATTTACTCACTGAAAGATTTTCAGACTTCTTATAATTTATGAACATATTAGCTTGAGTATGTTCGAAAGACAGTTTTCTTTCTTTTAATTGTGTAACTGCAGCTATTATTGCCACTGTAGTTTAATCTGTTGTTTTAATTATTTTGGGGAAAATCTATATATTTTAAAGCTACATATTTTGTACCTAATGCATCACATTTTACTATGCAGATTCTACACTCACATATCTTTGAGCTCTGTATATAGATATTTGACTCAAAAATTTAAAACTGATTTAAACTGATTTTTAAAGCTGATTTAAAACTGGAGGACACAACTTCACACTTTGGTAGTCTCAAGTGTCAGCAAGACATGAGTGAAATTTTGAACAGTCTGAATGACCTCATTACACAGAAATCATGAAAACTGAGTCAGGTAATATCCCAGATGTCCTCATCTTATCAGCCGCCATGATGAGAACAATCTTCAAGCCGCAAATTTTGCCGTGAGTGATGCGTGACTGTCTCTGCATGAGGTGCAGGCATGCTGCTGCTTGGGATACAGTTTTGTATTTGGCTTTTTAGTTTCAAATTGGTTCTCTGTATGTGCCAAGAAGATTTCCCATGATTCCCATGCCAAGAAGATTTCCAGAAGAATGTAAGATTTCATTTTACATTCCAGATGTAAAATGAAATATGGTAAAAGTAGAAATTATTGGTGTGTCAGTCATGGAGATGGAATATTTTTCTATACTGGAGTTTGATTTAGAGATTTAGCCTCATGTGAAATATGACACTCAGCCTGTTTATTACATACCAGCCACAATAATATAATCATAAGTCATACAAAGCCTTACAACTAGAAGTGAAGTTTTACCAACTTCATGTTTGCCACTGTCCTCAGGTATGACCCAAAGACCGACACGTGGACCACTGTGTCCTCCCTCAGTGTTCCTCGGGATGCCGTGGGTGTTTGCCTGCTGGGTGACAGGCTGTATGCTGTGGGTGGGTACGATGGTCAGTCGTACTTGAACACTGTCGAGTCCTATGATGCACAGAACAACGAGTGGACGGTGGTAAATAGAATTGTTGCTTCCTTTTTGCCAGAACTGGTTACAGCTTGGAACATCAGGTTTAGGTTAACACCCTTGAGAGCTTAAAATATTGTATTGTCTACTCTTGTTTGGGAATATATTGTTCCAATCTTGCCATTGCAACACTCTTATCTGCTTGAAGTGCTTTTTGAAGACAGATTTAGATGAGAAGCTGCATGTTAACCTCTCTGAATCTTCCTGTAGGAGGTCCCTCTTAACATTGGCAGGGCAGGTGCCTGCGTGGTGGTGGTGGTGAAATTGCCTTGAGCGTTTTGTCTCACGACGACGCGGGAAACAAATGAGAGAGCAGCAAAGAGGAGTGGACAAACAAAACAACAGATGAAGGACATATCCTTTGAGAATCATGCATTTCTTTGTTTCTTTGCCCTTGGCCTTCCAGATTTTCAGAGGAAAACACAGACACAAACCATTGTTTCTATCATTAGTGGACTTGTCTGCCCACTCGGAGGACTTGCTCAGAAGACTGGTATGACTGCACATTCTCCAAATTCTCAACCGATCAAGAATTTTCATAGACTTGGCTAAGCTGTAGCAAATTAGTGCCAAGACTTGTTGTGATTTGTTACACGAGTGTTATGAAATGCTCTGTGTATGTCCATAAAGTATGAATGAATGCATTTGAGTAAGTAAACCTAATTTAAAGGTTAGTTTACATTTATACACCAGTATTTCTTATCAGTGCCATCTCATACAATATATTTTTTGGGGTTTATATATTTCCCTTTTTAGCCAATAAAATAAAAATGTGCTTAAAATGCATAGATGTGCTGTATCTATGTCTTTCCATCGAGGGTGGTCTAAAGAGATTCTTACACTTTAGATAAATGGTTTTACAAGACCAGTTTAAACACTGAGGGGGTGGAGTTTGCGTCCCAGCATGCATTAAGAGAAAGGGATGGAAAATCCTTCAAATGCATTTTTTTTTCCCTAAATAATGTGTAATGATTTTAATTTTTTGATGTTTTTTTTTTTTTTTTTTTTTTGAGCCTCTAGCTACAGAACACCAAAGTCATTTGCTTGTCTTTGAAGTTACAGATAGGGTTTACAAAATTGTGAATTACAAAAATATATCATATTGATATTTCACATTATTGTACAGATTTTTGTGAACCTATGTTGACATATTCTTTTTTATTTTTTTTGTCTGGGCATGCTAGCGTGAATGTTTCATTTGATTTGGTTGTGCAGATGATTGCACACACAACACAATTAACTCAGAAGACCAGGAGAAGCTGGTCAAGTGGCACCTGCAGCCCTCAAACCAGCTTTCCAAGTCTGTGAGCAAATTATAAGTGCTGTTTTACATTTTTATGGGCTGCACTTGAAGACTTGATTTCCACAACACTTCACTAACACGACTTCGACTAGAATTTTTAGATTTGTAGTTGGTTGTTCTTCATTCAAAAGGGGAGCGATTTGTCTTTAGAATGTGTTTTTTGGGGCCAAATGTTGCTGGTTTTTATGTTTTTGTTATGCTTTTGTATAGCATGCTGACCTAAATAAAAGAATTTCATTCTTCTTGGCATGTTCAAGTCCCTGAGCCGAGTGTGGCCC
The DNA here is from genome assembly GCA_014773175.1 of Lucifuga dentata. Lineage (NCBI taxonomy): Eukaryota > Metazoa > Chordata > Actinopteri > Ophidiiformes > Bythitidae > Lucifuga > Lucifuga dentata. The sequence continues at coordinate 22,369 of VXCM01002334.1, forward strand.
CTCAGTGGGCGGATCATCATTTCTGTGGTTGTTGTCTCGTGTTAACTAAACAAATTTTTCGACTAGAAGACTTGGATTCTACTTTGATGAAGGCTTTAACCTCAGTTTGTTCTCATTGCAGCACCCACTTTTTAAGTCAAGAAAGCATGTTTGTTTATATCGCTCTTTCTATCTCACTTTCTCATCAGCAGACTGAGGACCAACTGCTACTGCTTGCTTTTGTTGTTTTCACTGTTTACCATCCAAATAAACTCCCCCCCATACACACACACACACACACACACACACACACACACACGCCACCACCCCACGCCTGTCTATTTTGTGAGATCTTGTTGGCTGTTGCGTACAGAACAGAATCTCTAAATGTATTTGCTGTATTTTCAAGCCCAGTTCCATCTTTTCAGAATACGCTGAAGTTAAACACAATTAGATGAATCTTTATTTTTTGTTTTATTTTTATTGTGCTGATTGAAGGCTGAAGCCACTTTTACAACCCACAGCTCAGTTGTTTTAAAGATTAAACTACTTCTCTAACTTTTCAGGCTTCTGTTTGTTAGTTTCTCCTCCTTTCTTCTTATGAGGGAAAATTGGTTTTACATGGATTCACCTTGTCCAGGTTACAGAAAAGCTGCAGCAGAGGTGTAAAACAAATCAGCTCTGCTATCTGTATATATTAGCTTCAAACTGGTATCTGTATTCAAATTCAGATGCAAACTGAAGCAGACAGAGCATTAATCGAAGTAAGGAATTAGGGAGTAATTTACAAGTAGGGAATAATTTACAATGCCTTTTGTATGTCTTAGTTGCCGGTTACCACAGCCATGGGTTTCTTCACCAAACTAGATTTAAATTTTGTTAGATTTTGTTATGTTTTTTTGTTATTATTTTTTTTTTTTTTACATTAGAAACTGCATCAGTCGCTGTGAAGAAGCTAAAAACACTGTATTATAACTTTAGCCCATGTTGTTTTTTGCTTGAAGCTCTAATTTAAATATTAGTAAAAAGGTTTGTGCAACATACATTATCTGTCCTATATTTTTATTGAGTTACATCTCTAAGCCCTGTCAATGTAGAATTAATTCAATATATTGTACAAGTAATTTTGACAAGCAAAGTGTAGTTGCTATGGAAATAGGATAAATACAATGAAAGTAACTATATTCAGTTTGTCCATTAAAATCTAAAGATTTACATTTCTCGTAAAATCCACTACCTCTTGAATTTTCTTATTAAAATTATAACAATCCCAAAGGAAGAGATGATAACAAAGAAAAACAGAATAGAGAAGCGGCTTAAAGCTTTGAGTAAAATGAGAAGTGGATTTTGTACATTCAGAATAAATAATACAGTAGCAGGAATAGGGTAGCAGTTTTATTATTTTTTTTTTTTCATACCCAGGCCCCAACAAGAATATGCAAAGTTTAATGTGAAATTGTAATATTTTATGAGTGAATAATCGAATCATACTGATACAAATTATCTATCAGTAATGTATATTTTTTATATATCTGTACTAAAAATTATTTTCTGACTCTGACAAATGAAAGTCATGGTTGAAATGCTCCAGTTTAAGGGTGTTGGGGATGAAGCTCTCTGTGGCGATGGCATGATATCATTAGTAATCAATAGAGGGCACTGTTGCACCGCAGAGGATGTACAAAACTACACGTACCTACACAAATGGGAAAATCAAAGATCTCTAATACCATTACTGTTCATAATAAATTCAGCTGGCATTAAGAATGCCAAGGACAAATACTTGAGCTAATAACTCTGCATAATTATTGAGACACGATGATGAAATTTTGGGAAATTGGATGTTAAGGCATTTTCTTGTCTTACTTTCATTTGAGCATCTTGCTGAGTTTTAAAAAGGGAAGCAGGAAATCTATGAGCAAGATTATTCAGATTTTAATGGATTTTGGCATCACAGAGTTTCATACGATTTCTCATAACTGTGTAATAAATGCAGGCATATTGTTCTATTTTTGAGCTTTGTTTCGAGCCTTTTTCTCGCTCTCCAAATGTGTTTTATTCCTTTTTTAGTGTGGCAGTGACAAGAGATAGAAAAGTGATGAGAGAAAGATGCAACAGAGCACCACAAATTACAGATATTGTTCTGTCTTGATCATTGGAAGAGAACAGTTTATATGCATCAGGTAGTGTAACGTTTATACATATGTTTTGGGATTTATTTCAGTGAAATTGCAGATTGCATTACACAGGCTCAGAATTTTTATTATCATTGTCACGTAAATGTTGCTGCTGCTTAATTGTTTGCTGTCAAAATAGTCTCAAATGTTCAGTACAGATCAAAACGCAATCTAAAGCTCACTCCAAAATGTCTGAGAGAAAGGATTTGGATGGTTTATTTGTCAAAACACAGATGTCTAAGAAAGACTGTGAATAGAAAAAAAAAACAAAACAAAACAGAATTTAAGGGATTGTCTACACTACAGGGACAAAAGACAGGGACAAAAGACAAGATAGATCCATCTACAAGTGTCAAGAAACTGTCAGCTTAGAAAAAGATTGTCTCTTCAAACCTGCTTAAATAAAACTCCTAACATGACACTTCTGACATGCTGCTGTGGAGTTCCATGTCAGGAAGAATGTTGTCTCTTCTCCTCCCAGGTGATGGCAAATTGTATTTACACTGCAACAATTTTTTTGACATCCGACTGAATTCAGAGAAAATTTAACATATCACAAACGAGACTGTATCTTACCAAAACTAATAATCCGACTTGAAAACCTGCTACCTGCTTTAAGAGATACACTACAAACCACAGTGACACTTAATAGTTATAAAGTAGTTAGCTGAGCTTTCATTAATACAGCACAGATAAAAAAGAATGACAGTTGCTTTTCTCATATGATCAAAGGCAGCAGACAAGTGTTGCAGAATGCTTCCCCCTCTATCCACCCCCCAAACCCTGTCTCCTGCTAATGTTAGTTGAATACATTCTCATCTCATTATCTTTGAAGAGCAGAAAGATCCCTCCTGAATGAGTGGGCACTATGTCTCTTGCCATCAGACACGCCCTAAGATTGGTGAAGCGCATTCTCATCTCATTATGTTGAGTGAGAGACATAAGACACATCCCATCTGCCTAACGCCTTCCACACACATGCCACCATACTTCAGCCATAGAAGCTGCCAGAGCAACACTTGGAGCAGCATATCTGCATTTGTACAACTCAGCTCGACTGTCGGCTTTTAGATAGTACAGATTTTTGATAGGATGAGCACAATCAGGGCTGTTAATTATAGTGTAACCATCATAGAAGCCTCTAACGTGCATCTATTCACACGTCAGCTGACGTGATTTATTTTTAATCCTTTTTAACTAGAACACAAAACTCATTTACAGCAGGCAGCTGGCTGTAAAGATTTTTACTTGTTCCCTCTGACGAATGAATAGAGAACAAAATTTCAATTCTGCAGTCCATCCTAATTTCCTCATTTGCAAGCTCAGGGCAAAAAAGAAAAGAAAAGAAAACAAACAAAAAAAAAACAAACAAACAAACAAACAAAAAAAAAGTGCTGATTAAAATACACAGTTGCAGTAGAAAGTGGTATTTTGATGAATTAACAAAATATACATTCATAGTTATATATGAGTTTATGGGTTGGCAAAATAACCTGAACAATCAAATACTGTAGCACCACAAACTACAACCTCAGAAATTATGAGAGTTGAACAAACACCTCTCTGACAAAATTCAACAAAACTCATAGATTATATTTAGATTATGTAGATTATATTCATTGCATTATATGTTTCATTACAGTCTTCAAGCCATATGTTGATATATTTATACAAAAACAGACAACTGTTTTTATTATTATCTAAAAACATGTTTTTCTGTTGTGCATTTCAGGTCATATCAATCAAACTAATGTTAGGTTAAATTCCAAAAAAAAAAAAAAAAAAAAAAAAATGTAAATAAACAAATGCATAATTTGATTATCTGAAATGCACATGATTTCCAAAAATTAACAAATACAGTTATCTGTTATCAGTAAATTAAACCTTTACATTTACATACAGTGTATCTTTTTTTCAAATATACTTTTCACAGATTTTCACATTAGAGACTATTTATACTTACATCACAAGTAGTATAGGTATGAATAGGGAAAAATTTAGTTCTTGTGTGACAATTCTAACACAACTGAAAAGCATCAAAACCAAAATCTAGTGACATATATGTGCCTCTTACAGACATCCTGGGCTGATTGCCAAAACATCTCATCGTGAACACAGTATAGTGAAACCACAACACTGATCTACATGATGGATGTCAGATCAAAATGAATCCAGCCATGGTTTTACCAGCTTTGAATTCATGCATGGGGAAGCCTGTCAAGGGCGAGAGATGATGTGGACACTGTCTCTCACTGTTTGTCAAGATTTACATCCCTCCCCCTCGCTGCGTGTTTGAAGCCAGTCATCTGCTGTCTAGCAGCTTGCTGCCAATACGCAGAAAAATCTAAATTCAACATTTGTGGTCTTCTCACAGGAATGAATGCAATTAAACTGTTTTGTGGGTGTAAAACATCCCTTGCACAAACCATGCAATCTATCATTTTAATGGGCCTCAACTTTCATGGGGAACACACTTTAATTTGATAACTACACATTTCAATTCCTTATTTCACGTGTCTCATCCAGAGAAAAAAGTAGTGACCCATCAATGGAATATTTTTTCCACAACAGTTTTGCCTGTTTGAAATGCTGGGAATAATAAAAAGCAAACTAAAACCACACTTTATAAAGTTTAATACAAAATGATGTGTTGAAATCAAACTGAATAATGGGGAGACATCAAAACCTGGAAAAGATCATATACACAAACAACCCAAACCTTTAACTGAGATGCGTTTGTTTTCTGCCTGATATAAGTGACTCCAAAGTTTGTCTTGTCAAACTCGCTATCAAAGCTTTTACAGCATCTATAATTCAAAGAACATCATGTCCGGTTCAATCACGCATTTCAGTTCTCACAGTTCTCACTGCTTCAAGGACACACAGTGTACACTTTATTGCTTCTTTTCTCAGAAAAGTCTTCATAATGGAAGGAGACGACATCTATCTTGTGCCACGACTGTGTCTGTTATGCCTTTTACCCCATATGATCTTTCTCCAAACTTTTATTGCTGCCCTGCAACATCCACTTATGAATTGCCTCGAGAGGTAAATCACGTCCTTTGTCAGACACCACTGCCTTTCTTTCTCAGACCCAGTGCTTACTGCTATTGTTAGTGAAGATGAACTGCCCACGACAATTAAAGCTGTGGACCATTACTTCTGCTGTATGGAAGGTTAGGCCTCATGCTTTACAGCCTGAGGGAGAGCACTGCAGTATCTACATCTGTCATCCAATCCTATAATGAAGCGCCTTGGAATGGATGAAGAGCCAACAAATGCCCACCACTATGCACACACTGGGTCAGGTATACACAGCCGTGTCGAAGGTCTGAATGATGCAAGCTAGGTGAGGATATTATGGAACTCTAAAACTCTAAAAAATATTGTGGAAAGGAATGAAAGGGTAGAGAGTAAGGACAGATAGAAAATAGCAAATGACAAGTCTTAAAGCTCTGTGCAGACTTTTTCCAACAGTTTGTTTGCTTTGTTCAGAATTATGGCCTAAAGTGTTACAATTTACTACTTGGTTCAATTTGGCTACACAGAAAAACTCCAAACTTAATAAAATATATCAACAAAAGTTATGTGAGAAGATTCACTCTGCGCATTGGTCTGAAATGTCTGGAGATGGGAGCAACAACATCAAAACAGGAAGAAATTTACTCATCTGCGATAGGTTAAATAATGTAGAACAATGACAGATTTGGGATATTTTCCTTGTCATAGTCAATGTTTGGAAAATACACCATCAAAACTATACCAGCAGAATGATGAATTTGAGCTGAACTTCAAGACTGCCTTTTTCTTCACATTTTGTGAAGAATACATGCTGCTTCAGACGTGTGCACAGTAACATGGAGTGCATATTGAGAACATGCAATAACATGCTAACATTAAACATGTTAGCATGTTTAACATACTAACATGTTTAAAGTTAGTACGTTAGGTAGACTTGATATGTTAAATTTTCAGAGCATCCATATGGCTTGCTATAGGAAAACTAAGGTGTAGTTTAATTAATGTTAACCACACATACCTGGCTCTCTCTCTGTGGTTTTAAATTATTAGGTCAAATTGTAACTACTTAGAATTATGTTCATTAAACCGCATAAATGTGAGAAGACACTTGAAGTGTGAGTTTCGGTAGGTATTGCTATTTTCTGTATCACTTCAGTGATTGCAGCTAATGCTTCAGCCACCTCTTCCTGTCCTTTTTCCAATAATTTGGAAAGTAAAGTGTGTCACTTCTTGTGCTCGTGATTTTATGATCTAGTTTGAGCTTGTGGCAAAGCAGCTGACAAGAAAGAAGAGCAAGAAGGAAATTCATTGTTATATAAATGTAAAACTTTGAAAACTTTAAATCACTTTAAATCTTCCATGCCATGAATGACTGATAATGATAAATATGTCAGAATTTTAAAGTTATAATACATCCATGTTAGGTTAACAAGTGGGGAGGATTAGACTAGATATATGGCTTCAAAACCATGTAGTGAAATTAGAACAAATCCACTTTACATGAACTATGTGAGTTACTTTACGCAGAACACTAGTGATATTACACTGTATACGTGTTGTCTGAAACACAAAGTTCCAAGGGATGCTAATGTGCAAGCACAGTCAAGTGAAGATACAGAACTTCTGCTACAACATTTTAGCTTTTGGCTGTAGTCTATAACTACCTACAGATGGGATCTGAACAGACACATCAAGGTTGATTTAATCAATTTTTAGAACATTTTGTTCCTTGCTTAACCCAAGGCAATTAGCATCACACAAGCAAAATCCACAAGGCAGCCATATTGCCAAGAGTATTGCCCAAGGTGGACAAAATCTGAACTTTTCTTATCCTCCTATAGCATTGTGCCTGAACCTGATAGTGTATGCATGCACATAACAACTTCAAAGATTAATTCTCATCTTATTACACACTTTTTTTTTTTGCAGGAAAATCTCTTGTTCTCCAAGTAGCCTAAATTCTTTGTTACATAGCCTTTAGCTTGGCAAATGCATCCTGAGGCTCATGCCTGATACCCCTGTTTGACATGTAGAGGTGTTAAATTATTTAGGCTGAATCTGTATTTTCTTTCAGATGTAGCTGGAAGTAATAGATAAAATTGTGAAGTTACCAGCTATGAAGGAAAGTAGAAGGCAAGAACATTTTAGAGGGTAAATTAAACAAAATATATTGGCCTTGTAAATGCTGGGTTTGTACCTGATCATTACACAACTTAATGTTTCCCCTGACAGCCCCCATTCAAAGTACATCACATTTAAACATCTTAAAGTATTTAAAAAAAATGACTCTTGGGAAGAGGGCACATGAACTGACTTTTAACGGCTTGGAGCATAATCATGATAGTCAATTATATGCCAAATTTTCAGTAAAATGACAAAATCGGTGCCAAAGTGGGCCCATGTTAGTAGTCAAATGTACATTATGCTGCATTAAGCAACAGTATTGAGGATAGTTTGCCAGGACAAACCTTTGTACTGTGTTCCAGCTCTCAGTCTTTCTCCTCCTGCACTGTATTGTATGCCTTATGTCCTTCACAGTACACGAAGCCATGCATAAAGACCAGACATCCCAGCATGCCTCAGGCTCTCCAGCATACTGTACTTGCCAGCAGGATGCAACACAGTGAAAGGTGCTGCCTCTTTAAGTCTCCTGTGTGGCATGTTAAGCAATGGTAATCTGCTGCAGTGCAGACAATAAATTCCACCGCATAACTAAGCATCACCATGACATCATACCTGGATGAAATATCATATGGGGAGATGTAGTGCAGTGTTTGGAGAACATGCCTTGAGCAGAAGAAACAGGTGTCACTAATGTTGATAACTACACACGTCACCATTTGCCTTTGTGCTGTATTAGAAAAAAAAAAAAAAAANAAAAAAAAAAAAAAAGAATATTATCCAGTTATTTTTTTCTTTTAGCTTAGTGCCTGTTTGAAATTCATCTGTTCAGTCAACGGAGCTCACTGCTATGACAAATTTGAAGACCTAAGCTGTCTTCTTCGTTCCCAAAGCTTAATAGTGTGCAGAATGATGTAATGCTAAAACACTGCAAAACTTGAGTGCTCACCAGATTTAGTGAGGGCAGGGGGGAGGGAGAGAGAGAGAGAGAGAGAGAGAGAGAGAGAGAGAGAGAGAGACTCAAAGGACCTGATTACTGCATATCATCTTGAATACAACTTGTAACACAGAAATCTCCATTGAGATTCCCAATACTGGTGAAGTAGGATAACAGAAATGAAAAGCTACTTTGTGTTGGAGTTCTCTTAACACAGCTGCTAACAGCACTGAGGAAAGTGATCTTTGGATATTCAGTGCATGACTTAGACAGCAACTCTGGAGCTATTTCCCACACTGAAAGCCATTTCAGGTTGTCACAAGCAAAGTTTTGGAACACCTTGTAGCAAGGACTTTTAATCCCCAACAAAGAAATGTTATTATTCACAACAGAGTGAAAAGAGACTCACCAAAGCTGACCCTAACCAAAGTGTGAGCTTTACTACAGGTTCTGATCATTTTATTCTTTTTTTTCATGAATATTATTAGGCTGTCTTTTCATTCTTTTAACTTATTTCCAGTACATAAGATGAAAGGGTGGTACTGCAAGTACCACTTGAAAAAAAAAAAAACAGCCCTTTGCATAGATATTACTTCTTACATAAAGGAATCACATCACTGCAATTTTCATATGTGACATCAAGCTGTCAAATGTAATGAGAAATGCTAAATCAAACATAATGAAATGTGGAGATTGTCTATATGTTCTAATCCATTCATATTGTCTCTACTATTGTCACACCTCAGTAGTCCTTCTTATTAAGATTATTTTGATGTTACTCCACATGAATGCAATATCTCCCCTGACATTCTTAAGTAATGGCATGAGTGACTGAAAATGATAAATATGTCATAATTTTAAAATTAAAGTTAATACATCCATGTTAGGTTAACAAATAACTGCCAAAATATTTGTGCTATAAAGAATGAGATTTTGTTTCAGCTCACATCACAGTGGCAAGTAAATCAATTGAAAGGAAAACCTGGTATGATTTTTTTTTTTTTTTTTTTTAACTCCTACTGTAGTTTGTTGGCAATTTCAGTCTCATCTCACACTAAGGAAAAAAATGCACAGTGAAGATCTCAGTCAGTTCCAGAGAGCAACATTTAGCTTCATTTTTTACAGTACATGACCAAGCAATTTACAGTTCATCACAAAGCAACACAATTTAAATATCTGTACTTTAAATCTTGACTCAGAGAAAAAATATTAGATTCAATGTGTAATGAGGTCTGATTCTCAGAAAGTCCCATAAGAGTAGATTCTTCAATGTGTCTATTATTGCATGGCACAGAAATCAATTACAGTATTATAGAGAATCTCAGTCCCTTATGGGGAATTCAGCAAGCAACACGCTGCATCTTTACAGGTCCTTTAATTTAACTGAAACCTTTCTATTAAACTACTTACTTTTTTTCTTTTCTTTTTTTATTTTGGTGGCTGACAAACTTGCTACCCATTATTCTTGGTGGATTTTTCATCTTCCAATTCAGATCCAGACCAATTTGTAGCAGCCCATAGTAACACGCTCGTTACTGTGCATAGCATTCAAATACCCTTGGCCCTTTTGGACAAAAGACAGAACAGAGAGCCAGCGGCATTTCATTTCATGCTCTGCCTCCTCAACCCCAGATGTTCACCTCGAAAACATCTCCACTGATACAGGTAGGAGCTTAATGGCCTGCAAATTGCCCCGAGCTCAGGTAATGAAATGCAACCTCTGTATAATTTTAATTGAGAACTCTGGATGAAAATCAAATGATAATGTGCTCCATGCATGGAAAGTTTTCAAGTAACAGTGAAATTTGTGTCTGGTGGTGTGTAAATGCAGCTTGGGCTAAAGTAAATGGCTTTTTCCTTGTGAGCCTCTCTTCATTTTAATTGTGGGTTGGATGGTGTAATAAACGCGTTGGTCATGACTCACAATCTGGTAAATGAAGCAGAGGATGTACACACCTCTGAATGCACAATGGTGCTCCATATTTACCAGTCAGTGGTGTAGGGTGTCTATTAAAAGCCATAAAGCTGTTCAACTGTTATATATTCAATACCTTCAATAACTTGATCATCATCTCCCCCACAACCCCCACCCTACACACAACCACACACATCTGAATGATAAAGAGTTCGCTGATATTTCCAGAGGAGAAGACGGTTTGTGTTACAGCCTGTTCCAAAGTGGAGAACTACTTCCTATTAGCAGTCACCTCTTTCAAAAAGTAAATGAAACTCAAAAAGTCATGGATTTTTTTAAATGTGACTTCTTGTTTCTGTCAGGTAGGGTACTTTTCTGGTATTTTTCTTAATTTTTTTCAAGTAATACACCAATCTCAATAGAGTAAATCAGGCATATGTATTCCATGATAGACTATCACTTAGGTCCAGACTAAAATCTCTGCTTAGACTGGAGGAAAATTAACAGAACAAACAGGGCTAGAAACATGCAACATGCTAATGTGTGACAGAGATATACTGATTTAATAGCAATCCAAATGGTTTTGATGCATTTTTAATAGTTACAGTGATAGATTAAAAAAAAAAAAAGTTTATCACAGGATTCCTTTCTCTTTAGTCCCATACATGATTCTCCCCTTTAACAGGATGTATCACATGGGGTCTGTAAGATGTAGGAGGCTGGGCTAAGCATATTTGTGGACTCAAATTCTCCATAAAGTACTTGAAGTAGACAATGACATGATGAAAATAATTATGGATGTTGAGGTTAACTGAAGTGTTTGGGATAAAAATGGATTGCCAGGCTTTTGAATATTTTATCAAAAAAGCTGTTTCTATACAGCAAATTATGTGTCTGCTTGGCTTTCAGTCATCACAAAGTGCAGAAGTGCAAACTAACCCAAATGCTGCTATCATCTCCAGACACTACTGCTTATTTGTCACCTGTCTCACCTTTCCCAGATGTGCATGAAAGTCCTAATGATTTTCTCTCTCTCTCTCTCTCTCTCTCTCTCTCTTTCTTTCCCTCAGGAATTCTGGGGCTCCTTAAAGTTGACAGAAGTATGATGTGAATGCACAAACAGGGTTACACACACACACACACACACACACACGCACACACAAATTCGTACACTTAGGACATGGATGGACCATATTTGAAAGATTTCTGACAGGCAGCAGGTGATGGCACCAAGGCCAGCTGCTCCTGCCCCACCTCTGCTCAGCTGTCCGAGCCCAGAACAGCCTTTGAACAGCCTATTACCCCGACACAGCACCAGGGAAAAGCAATCAGCTCCAGAGGTATACCGCTCTTGCACCAGATGGTGTGGGAGATGAATCGAGCCATTATAGTAGTGCTGGATAATTCCTCAGATGAAGTTAATTAAAAAGAAAAATAAGTGCTATCCTCCCTCTTACCTCCTTTGCTATCTGAATGGGAAGTCCAATGACATCCCTGTCATTTCACAAAAGAAAAAAAACAAAGAAAGAAGCCGGCTTTTTTCTGAGGTTCATCTAATTAACGTTCCACCAAACATCTAAAAATAAAGTTTTCTTTCTATAATGAGAAAGTCACTATTTTGACACCTGTTCCTGCAAAATGACTGACAACACAATCTGATGCTTGTTTTTAAAAGCCTTAATGAGATTGCTGAGAAAGTATATACAGTATGCTTTACTGACTGTGTAGTTTAATTAGAATGAAAGAGATCATGATCTAATGCGATCATCAAATTGTTATTGGATTTTATCCCAATCTGTTTCTAACATTTTGGAAACTTCATCTTCAGACATGCATAAATTTTAAACAGATGCACGGTTTCATTAGTATTTTATAATGGTGGGTTTTCTACAGGTGCTTTACTCTGAATGATTTGAAGTTAGAAGCATTAATGTTAAGTGCAGAAATAAAGTGTGTCTTTAAATGCATCTGTCTTAGTTTGATCAAAACTCTGCAGGTCTTGGTTATCTATGGGTAATTGCTATGAGTTGTGTGAAATTAACTTTGTACCTGCTATTGTTTGTAGTCACACCTTGTAAAATACATCTGTAAATGTATGTCAAAGAGCTCCCTAAATGCGATACCTGCATTGGCTTAAACCCAAGCAGACAGAAATGTGCGACACAAGAATGTGAATCTCAGTTGGCTTTAAAGGATTTAGGTAAACTCTGAAACAGTGCTTATTGCTCTCTTATCCACTTTTGTGTTAATGAAAAGCATGTCCTGAATCTGTCAAGGGAGATTAGGTGAATGTCATTACTATTGTCCTTTTCCCAATGTAGATTCACTGTATCCACAGGGATTATAATCCAATCCATCCCAATGTGTATTACTTCTCATTGACCAGAAAATGTAAAAAGGTTTAGATGGTGATAAGAACTCAAAATAATGTGCCACAGGAGTTTCAGACTGCATCAAAAAATGGAGAGAATGATCCTATTATGATTATTGTTTTTTTGTTTTTTTTTACTGTAACTTAACCATTGCAATCCAACATCCTCAAATCAAAGCATTGAACTTCAGATGGAAGCCTGACCATGATGTCTCTTTCAATTGTACAATCATCACTTTGTCAAGTGAAACTGAGACAGCACCCACACTGTGTGCTTATAACACACAAATAACACATACAATGTTTACATTTACAAATGTATTAATATGATTTTGATGTAATTCAAATTCTTAACATGAAAGAAATCAATAATGATCTAATTTTTACAAATTCAACTTTACAGCACTGCATTTTACCATTCATCTATTGACTTTTCACTTATTTCAGACTAAAAATTTGGCTAGATAGATAGATAGATAGATAGATAGATAGATAGATAGATAGATAGATGGATGGATGGATGGATGGATGNTGGATGGATGGATGGACGGACATATGGATGGATGGACAGACAGACAGATGTATGTATGTATGTACAGAGGGTCTACAGAGTTTTCCCCATTAAGCCCCCAAGCTCTTCCTGAAGGTCCTCCTCTCAGTGGTCCAACCACAAAACAGACTTTTAATGTCGATTTTCCCATTAAACTCTATACTGAAGCAAAGTGATTTGTATTCATAATTGTGCTTTGCAAGTCCTAACTGTGAACACAACATCAGAAATATTCAAATCACTCATCTCTATTTTGCCTCATGGGCTACAGGTTTTGAAATCGGGCAAAAAGTCCTTGACCTTGATTCCAAGAAATGGACAGGTTCACTCGCCAATACCTAGAGATGCCTTGAAGGCATTTTCATGAAAAAATGCAACAAATTAATTAGTACTTATTTTTAAATTAAGCTATTGCTAATTTACATATTATTTATTTAGATGAGGGCATATCAAATTAGTAATTTCACTCATTTGTTTTAACTGTCTTTATAATGCAATGTGCTTGGCTTTTTTACTAATAAAATTGCTTGAACAATAAATCATATTATTTTCAAATATAAAAAACACATTTATTCCAAAAATCCAGAGTAGTACAATGAAAAATTCAATATAGGGCTGAAGTTATCTAAGGCTCATTTCTTGTTGCATTTTTGAGAAATAAGAGTAGCTCACTCATCTCAGCTCATGCTGCAGTAACTTCTGGCACATGTCAGTGAGAGGAGTGAGTCTCGGTTATCAAAAGTCATACTGCCTTGGTGAACAGTTCCACTACAGCTAATGTAATGTTTAGAGTCAAGAACAATGTTCTTTGCACTGTTCAGCAATTTAAAAACTCAACAAAAAGAGGCAGCTGAAGATGCTGTCAGCTCAAAATAGAAAAGTCCGACATATCCACAAAATGCAAAACAGCCAATTATGTACTCTGTGTAAGTTGGAGTTAGTTGAAAATACATCTCAGACATGTCAGTTGCTGCCTTTGAGCTGTTTAATCACATAAACTTTATTTTAAGACACATACAGCACCACAACAGAAGTGTTAATTTCCATTATTGTCCATTATTGAAATCCTATCCTATTCTGAGGCCATGCAAGTGTACCTGTCATTTGATCATGCATTAATCAATAGTTTTGGTAATAACCCTGAATCAAATGGCTGTTTAATGTGAAAGGGTTGCTCTTATAGTGACTAACCCACAGAGAATTAACACCCGCCTCTGCAGCTCTACAGAGCTGTTAGTCTCTTTTAGCTCATTGTTTTGGTTTTACAGCTTCACATTTACTATATTGCCAAGTCTTAGTTGCTCTCATCATCCCTGTTTCCAGCAGTAGAAGCCAATAGTTTCGAGCTGTTATAAGCTGACTGTGTGCTACCTGTCCACCACAAGCTGGTAAAGAAAGTGGAGTATTTTACAATTAAAAACTCAGTTATTTTTCTTAGAAGTTGGTGGACACCTAAACGAAGCTAAAAGGAGAATAATATTGGACATTCATCAGGTGTACAACCTGACAAAAAACAAACCCTGTGGGTTGTAGGTGTTGCTCTGTGTCTGCTAAATGTCTAAGTAGGCCACTGTTTGCAAACTAAAAAATCTCTGCTTACTCTGCTCTTACGATTATACAAATATGTAAGATAAAGTTCTTACATATCCATCATTGACACTTAAGTTGATTCTGACATAAGGGTTGATTGAGTTCTGAGTCTGACACATAAGAAGGTGGAAAGGACTGTAATATTTTTGGATGTAATGTAATTCTTTGAGTGATTTTGCTCATTAAGTTGATTCATTTGCAATAGGGCGATCAAGAGTTCAAGATGGATAAATGTTAGCAGGAGAAACATTGAATTTTAAAGTGGGTGTATCTGAACCTGAACATTTGATTTTGAAAGATTAGGGGATTTGACAAAATCCCCTAATCTACCTAAACCCTAAAATATGGTTTTATGTTGTGGAAAATGGTTGACAGTAACGTAACATGCACGTGGGTAGAATGTATTGGGATCAAAGATACAAAATCACTGGTATGGTCCTTTAATACTGTAGGCATTACATGTGTTAGTGAATCTGCCATCAACTTCTAGAAATGTCATAAACAACCACATGCTTCCCTGCTGTTTCTTTGCTTCATTTCCTTGTTTGAACACTCAGTTCTGAAAAGTTATTTCATGACAGAGGGCACAAGTTTCCAAAAATGGAATCTGGCTCTTCATTGGTCATCATATTTGATGCATGATGAGACTTAAGAGAATGATGATTTGCTGATCTATTGATAGCTTTGACCGGTTAAAGAATATTGCAGCAGAAACTTGTGACTGCTGGAGTTTTTACTATAAAAGGAATTTATTGCAAGTGACAGTGCGCATCAAGCGCTTCAGTCAGGACTCAGCACAAAACCAACTGGGCTTGGTAAACAAGATTAACTGCAGATGCAGCAATTCCATTGTCAGCATTTTGTGGAGCTCAGCAACAGGTGAGTTTTTCTAAATGAACTGTGAACTGGCGGTGAGCGTATTTTTGTTACCATTCATTTAATCAGACAACAAGAACACCATTCGCACTGTTTACTGTTCCAGTCTTAGGAGTTGGCGGACATGTAACATTAAACAGCTAGTTGTTGGTAAATTGACACTTTCATATCTCACCCTCTGCCACAAATGCACACAGTGTGAAATGCAAGCCTTGTTTTACTTCATTCATTTCGTGGTTGTAGCTACAGCTGGTGCCATTCCTAAGTGCATACACGTCCCTGTTCTGCACAGAGTAAAAGTATATATCATTGGGTTACATGTTGGATTGATCATGGTGAGGCTGTTCACAAGTATATTCAGTTCAGATTGTTAAAACACCTCTGTAATAATCTTATGGGGCTCTTTATTTATGTTCACTGCTGCACTCATAATTATTGTGTCACCATAGCAACCTGAACCATGTGGATTTGTTTTGTGTAATGTCTTGAGATTGTCTGCATATTTGGTACATTCCATTATCAATCTGGCACAGTGCTGGTTAGTGCTGGTTGGGCAGATTTTTCCACATCATTAGAAACAGGCACATAACTTGTGCAGACACGAATCAATGGCTTGTGCAGCAATAAGCAACATGCCACATGTAACAACAACAGAGGTGGATGATCGAGTATAACCAATGGTCAGTGATGGTTTTCTTTAACATTCTACCCAAACCATTAATTATTGGTTACCTAACACGAGCCATTCTATCATTTCCAGGTGTGGATATTATAGAAATAAACTTCATCTGGGTTGTTGAAAAAAAAAAAAAGGTTTTGGATGAGTTGTATATGTATGATATGTATGTAACTTCTGATGCTTTGTACAGTATGTCATATGTAAACCTATATATAGCTTAAGAAAAATTGCAGTTCTAGATTACATTTCCTGATGCTTTAAACCAGGAATGAATACAACATTTAAAGTGATGATCTGCTTAACAATGCGATGAATGTTTTTGCATTTATCTTATGAAATAAGAATTCACCTGTCTTTTCTTGTAAGGCAAAGTCAGATCCTTCAAACTTTAATTTTTACTTTAAAGAGGACTGAAGGCACAAATGAGATTGCAAAATGCCACAGGTTACAGGCTTCCCCTGAAGCTAAAATAAGCTTAAATAATTCATAGAATACTGATCCCTAGACTCGAGCAAAGTAAAATGCTAGATACAAAGACATATATTGATATATACAGTACCTGATGTATTATGTTTACCATACAGATTCAGTGGACAACATATTGTATGTCCATGTGGGGATATTTTTTAGAGTGCAACAGTAGGTCAGATCTCATTTTAGCTTGTACTTCTAAAAGTAGAGGATTTCCTGATCGGGCATATATGGTTCATACATGAAAAAAATAAAATTGGGAATATTACTGGAAGAAGGATGAGAATGGCACATGGTGTATTGCATGTATTTTGTCTGCATGACAACAAATGGATCATGGAGTAAAGAATAAAAATGCTGCTTTTAGCTGGCACATATTAGCCATTTTCAGAAATACAGGCTAGAATATTCAGATTTATTTGTCAGGTGGTTAAAAAAATCAATCATGCTGGTCAGTTGCTTCTCTGTAATTCCAGCCCAATGTTCATTCCTGTCATGCAAATCCAGCACACTGCTTTGCAATAACAACTAATCATGCAAATGGGATCATAGTGGCACTTTTGTCCCTCTCGAGGGTGACACTTGTGGACATGTGATGCAGGCATATACATAAACATGTGCACATCTACAAAAAGCAATACAAACATACGCTCAAAAATACATACTGCAGAAAGACATTGCTGAAAATTCATGCAGTTATCATAAACAGCAATGCCATCAAGCAGAAGCTGTCAGACTACATGAGTGATATACAATCAGTGGCAAAAGTAATCCATAAAATAGCCATGCACTTGTGTAAGGTGTAATTTCTAGTTCAAGATGTGATTGCTTGCAGTTGCTGAATGAAGTGAATGGGAATACTGATTATATGTCTTTTTCTTTTTTCAACTGAGTTTCTTATCTCCAACTGCATGTTTTAAAATGTCTTTCTTTCATGTTATCACAGAAAGATGTCCAGTTATGGGCTTTTAAAAGTATTTTATTTGGTATATTTGTTTCACAGACTAAAAACTGCCAAACTGATCCAACAACTCACCATTGGTCAATCAAAACACCAGCAAGCACAATATAAGCGTAATTTAAATACATAAAAATAGTATATGCAAAAGACTTATGAAGATAGTATAAATGCACCCTTGAAATGCTAATATTGTGCAAGTCTCAAAAGTTTCCCTGACAGATACTCAGAAGAACAGTTTGATGTTTATGTAAATCATATCTTTCTGACAGATGTAATGCTGTCTTTAGAAACGCAAACAAAGAAAAATGGGGAATGGGAAGTAAGTGCTGAAGAGCATGTCTATTGTTTCGACAGCTTGTGTCCCGAGCATCTGGCATCAAGCAGGAACAGCATGTCAAGATTAATGAAATGCTACTTTTATTGATCTACACATGCGGTATATAAATATATACTTCTTCAGAAAATCTAGACACTTGTATAGAACCCAACTGTGAGTGTGAGCTCAGTTTGTAAAGTTTCTGAAGTTTTTAGCAAATTCAAAAGACTAGATTTGAGCCAAACCACAATTTAAAAACAAATGTTCAGCACATGGTGTAGGGAGTAGATAATCTTAATGTCTTCCTTGCTATATTCCAGAGCTTTAAATTCCAATCAATGAAGTGAAATTAAAGACCATGTG
Source organism: Lucifuga dentata (assembly GCA_014773175.1). Taxonomy (NCBI): domain Eukaryota; kingdom Metazoa; phylum Chordata; class Actinopteri; order Ophidiiformes; family Bythitidae; genus Lucifuga; species Lucifuga dentata. The sequence continues at coordinate 40,696 of VXCM01002334.1, forward strand.
AATGACTTTCAGTGCGAGTCGACTGAGTGGACTTGTTAGTGGGAGCAGGGGCATGGTGACAAGACCATGGCAGAGGCTGCTCTCTCACTTTCTTCTCTCCATTTAATTTTCCAATCCACTTCCTCCACATAGTTAGGAAAAGTGAGTTTTGTTCTGGTTTGATACACCATCTAATGAGAGCTACTAAGAGCCTGTTGAAATCATTCCATAATAACACATTCTGAAGGTTGCGAATGAGGAATATTTTTTCCTCTATCTCTCCATTCAGGATTTAATATTTTCTTTCACACATCTCTGTTCTATTCCCCTTCCCCATAGTGTCTCTCCACATTCATTAACTATTTTTTTGTGAAAAAAAGATTTTGAACAATCATTACAATTTGATTTTATATGATTGGATTTCATGTGATTTGGACAAATGATACCTTCTGACAGTGTATGGTCATTGGCTCCTCATTTAGTCCAGAAAATCCCAAAATCTTGAAAGAAGTGTTTGCAACAGCATAGACATGAACAACTAAAGGTTTGAGGTTTTCTAGGCAAAGATTCACAGATACCAGTGTTGGTGTGAGCAGGATTTCTTATCTCACTGAGTCCAAAAGCTTTGATTTGATTCCAAATTGGCCACACACCTACTATGAAAAATGTTAAAATTCAGCGAGGCTTCCCTGCATTCTATAAATAAGTAACACTACATGGGCCAGAAAACAGACCTGTGAAAATTTAGCTGAACTTGATGTACATAAATTAGTTTTCAAAATAAGAACGGTCACACATCTAGTCTTAAATAGATAATACATGTCCTAAGAATCAATGTAAAGTCAAAGGGGAAAAAAAGCATGCACCATATAATCAGAGATGATAGAGAGTCCGCTTGGATCAATTTGGGTTTAAGGCATACTGACACAGACCCAAGACCTGCAACAATAGCACAGGACCTGTTGAAACTGAAAAACCACTTAGATCTATTTCGATCCAACTCCCACATCAAGTCTTGGTTTCTTGGACCCAAGTGAACCTGTGAAGGCCTTTACACTACACACATTCAGATGGCTGCGTGGTACATGGTAGCGTAGAAGGTCAGCTCTTAATCATTTCTTGACTCCTTATGTATTGTAAGAAGAATGAGTGACCTGACCTGTGCTGTAATACCACATCTGCTATATAACTGCTCTGTAATTTTAATTTTATCAGTTCCAAAGATAAAGAGCCCTTCCTTTCACTTCCATGGTATGTGGGCATTAGTTACAGTCGAAACACTGGTTGGTATTCTGCTTTCAATCCTGGAATTGTGTCTGCACCTCGACGTTTGATTGGATCTGTGCAAATACATGTATATGCAAATTTGCCTGAAATCAGTTCTTGCTCGGGGTGAAATGGGATACAGTGGTTGCATTCTGACGAGCTGCCTATGTGGACTTTCCCTCTTTTTTCTCAGAGAGCAATGTTTGGTGATCTATAAATTCCCAGTAAATCTTACAGCCTAGGTTCCTTCCATGACATTTCCAAGCTCCCACGTAACGTATTTTTAAGCAGGGAAAATCCATAATCTATGTCAATGGTCTCACACAGTAAATTCACTTGCGGCTCTGTACGAAATAAACTGGCTAAGGATGCAGTACAGAGGCTCACAAGAGGTAAAAGTGTTTGTTCTTATTTCTGTTGTCATATTCATGCCTGAGGGGCCCATGTCAGAGTTACTCATTCTTCAGCAGAGGCAATTCAATATTCAATTGTTACTCTGCAAACTAACCACATTTATAGAAACTACTGGAATTGTTCAGTCATTGGTGGTATTGGTATATAATTGTAATTATAGTACTAAAACTTTTAAGTGATCCAACTTTAACCATACAATAGACATAAATGAGAGCATACACTGAAAATGCAAAATATTATGGACATCCCTCAAATTTTTAGATTCACATCCAATTCATATTATCTTTGAAATCCTTCTCTAATGATTGCTTTTTTTTCAGGCCCATCTTCTCCTGATTGATTGAAATATAATATAAAAAAAATCAGTAGGGATCAATAGCTTTGCACTTTTTGAAAGAAGGAAGTGTTATAATTTTGTACGTGGAGTTTTTAACCCATGATTGTAGTACTTTTTCCACCTATTTTAATTACAGTTCCATGTATTTCTCTCAGTATCTTTTCAGAAACTCCAAATGATTGGGCAACAAATCAACCACTTTCAAAATTATTACCTTCCTCATTTGATTCAGTGTGACTCTTCTCTAATTTACTTCATGCTCAAAAAAAAAAAAAAAAAAAAAAAAAGAAAAAGAAAAAAAAAAGCTCAACAGTGTCATTAATCATTCTGTGAGAGTCATTCTACTGAACAGAAAAAGGACTCAGGCATGCTTTTCCTCCACCAGGTCCCATTATTCTGCATTCTGTTCAAAGTTTACACACTCTAATCATTAATGGTATTCAGATTTAAATGTATTGCTACTTTGACATTCATTCTTGCAGACAAGAACTGATAATTGTATATGATACTGACTAAAAAGCTGTTATACTGCTGTGTCTGCACATCTATGCGTTCTGACAGCGGTAATCATGTGCCTTTCACTGATCTTTGCAATTAATCTATCTTGGCATGATAATTTATGTCTGTTCTATTTGAGGCTTTTCTGTGAACCTTTGCTCAGCAGGGTGGATCAGCAGCGTGTCTCAAAAGGGAAACAAGAGGAAGATGCATTCAATGTTCCAGTCTGTCAGCATTACACAAGCTGTTAACAGCAGAGATCAGAATAGAACAGACCCACCAGGTTTTGTTCATCGTCTCATCAAATTACACTTGACAAGTTGAGAGGAAATTGCTTGATTGAACAAAAGTAATTTTCTACATGTAATTATGCATGCCACAAAAAAAAAAAAAAAAANAAAAAAAAAAAAAAACTAAAATAAAATAAAAATATAAAAAAATAATAAAATCAGTAGAAAATCAATCGGTATTCCACTGGCCCATAAAGTTATCATAAAATCCATTTCTGTAGTATTAATTTTAACAGAGGTTCTCTCTCTCTCTCTCTCTCTCTCTCGCATAAACACATTTTAGCTGTGATTAGTTTATTCAGAGCATCTGTACTTGCTGTTTTAGATTGTTAAGTCACTGTCAATACAAATTCAACACATTCTGCTGTCTTTTCATAATAAAGTTTTTGACATTTTATTATGGAAATATGTACAGGAAGTGTTTAGATTTATTAACTGTATCTTAATTAGGACATACAATGAAATGTCCAAGTTAAGCTGGAGATAAAGAGATAAACCTTGGTTTAACTTTTAATTGTTTTACAATCCATTCATGGTAAATTAATTTGCAATCAATTAGTTGTGCTTGTGACACAGAATCAGAATTCTCAATCATTTGATTACTTGAGCATTTACTATTACGTCTAAAAAGCTTCTGTTTTTCAGATTTCTTCACAGTGGTGGGCGGTCAGGGCCAGCAAGGCCTTCTCTGCTGGCCTAGAGATTGTCAGAATCATCAAATTATGTTTTTATAATTTAATATATATTTTATTAATGCTATATGTATTTTACAAAGTTCATTCCCATCAGTTTTGTTATTAACACCATTTCGTTGCTACGGTACTCTCTCCCTCAGTTTCGCAGCTTCCAGTGCAGCTCATATAAATTAGAGCTTTTATCCAATCAGATTTTTCCACCTGTGCTGTCTCTGGGTAAAAAAAAATCTAGCCTGAGACCTTCAGAATCTCAAGTGAATCCCCTCTGCTATTCAAGCAAATGGAACGATGTTGTTGATTGTCATATATTTTAACCAATCAGATTTCGAGTTTACCATATTGGGCGTATTCTTTTACACGTCAGGGCTTTCTACCTGGCTTTGGTCTACGTCATCGGAGTACAGCATTATACTGCAAAGCTAAACAGCCTGCCAGAAATTCATTAGAAGAAGAAGAGAGCCGGTTAGCTTAGCTAACTCAAGTAAACCTAGCTAGCACGTAACGGAGCATTAATGTTTAGCTTTCTTTCTTGACGTTTAGATTCTTAGATGTAGTGCTTTAGATTTTTTGTTTCGATTTTTACTTAGTCCTGTTGTTTTTTAACGCACAATGGCTGAAGGAGGAGAAGAAATGGATTAACTGACAACGCTTTTTTTTCACGTTTTGGAACTGAAATGCACCGATGTACGGTACAGCTGTGTCGTTAAACTCTTTATAAAGAAATAAAAGAGGATGGACTTTATCTTCAGACAACGAGCAGCTTTGGTAAGTTTGATGGATTTTTATGTGGCTGGAATCTGTGGAGAAGCCTGTTGATACNAGCAGCTTTGGTAAGTTTGATGGATTTTTATGTGGCTGGAATCTGTGGAGAAGCCTGTTGATACAGCTTGTGCTGTTTGTGTTTTACGGCATTTTTGCTTGCTCGCTGGCCGTATGATTAAATGTGATGGTTGTTGTGAGTTCTTGTTTCTTTGGTAATGAATCTGATTTGGGTTATTCCATGTTTATATGTGATGCAGTATCCTGTCATAATGCGTAATAATGCTACATCCTATTCATGTCTCTGTAGTTAGTGTGTTGTAACTGACATAGGTGTTGATCCTAGTGTCAGATCACTTTATTCCACTTGATAAAGGTTACTGTCACTGTGAATATGGGGTGGTTAGGTCGAATAACAGCAGCATGTAGCCCTAGTGTCATGGTGAGGTTATTAGAAGGTGGTTTAATTGGATCGCATTGAAGGCCTAGGTGTAAAATGCACAGCCCGCCACTCTTTCTTCATAATCTGCTTATTGGGGTTTTTCTTAAATATTTTGGTTTCTATAAAACAAGAATCAAAAACACTAATGATTATGTAACTTCTTCACAGCCTTATGTTCCCAGACTCCGCCTCTTCCTCAAGACTTGACTTTGTCATGTGACCTTGTGGCCTAAAAAGACAAGGTGTTCATATCATACACAAATAAACTTGGTCAAGCATATACATAAACAATTTATACAGCTCTGAAAAGATATGTTTTCAATTCAAGATTAACTATTAAATTGGTCATTAGAAAAATTTTAAGTTTTAGGAAAAATGTCCATCCATCCATTCATCCATTTTCTAAACCCGTTTGTCCTGTTGAGGGTCACGTGGGNGGCCTGGAGCCTGGAGCCTATCCCTGTGGTCATAGGGCAAGAGGCAGGGTACACCCTGGACAGATCGCCAGTCTATTGCAGGGCTGACATGTTTTGCTTAAAAATATAAATAGGCCCCACTCTTCCTCAATCAATCAATGGTAAAGCCAGATACAGCTTGGGTCTTTACCACAGTCTCTCGACTGGATCACCAGAACAAGTAGGATCCCCACTTTGTTGTTGCTGCGTTCTCATTAGCATTAACTTTTTAGCAGGCTAGTTGCTGCTCCTTGAAAGTAATGCCAACATCGTTTTGTTTGTTGAACTCTGAATTTGTTGCGTTCAGTTCTGCATTTGATTGATAAATGATTGTTTTGGTTGTGTTTGACTTGCTGTGTGTGAAAGGGCTCGGACTTTGGTTCATATGGTTTTGTCTTTGCTGTTAACATGGATGCTAACCTGCTAGCAAATTTGTTGCTGCTCTGTGGTTGTTGTGCTAGCAATGCAGTTGCTGCTTGATTGTTAGCAGATACTTCAGCAGCATTTTAATATTGCCTGTGTTGTGTTACTGGTCATGCTGGCTTTTGAAGAGTGCTTTAAAAATGTTAAAAGCTATGAACACACATTCTGTCTCTATGATATGCTATGTTATGCTAAGCTATACAGTGCTGCTGCTGGGTAAATGCTACAATACATCATTACACACGCTTTACTATGTTGCTGGTTTGTTTTGGTGTTATGCTGCTTTCTGCCGAATTGTTCATAACTTATCGAATATTGCCGCTAATACACACACACACAAACACACAGCAGCTGGAAATTGTCAGCACAAAGCCAATAAGAAGACTACAAAAGCAATAACAATTTGTATTTTTTTTTAAATTTAAGCTGCATGGACTCTTTAAATTGTATAAATGAGTTGTGTTAATGGTGAATGCAACAAATGCCACTTTAAACACATGTTGCCTGTGTTGTTGCTGGTCTGTGTCATGCTGGTTTTTGTAAAGTGGTTTAAATATGCAAACATTTTGTCATTTTGCTGTATGAATGCTATGCTGCTCTATGTTATGTTACACTGACTGCTGTTGGGTAAATATTACAATATGCTATGTTACACACACTTTCATATGTTGCTGGTCTGTTTTGGTGTTAAGCTGTTTTCTACGGATGGTTTTTAAACTGTTGAGTGTTGCTGCCAAAATGCACGCACGCACACACACACACACACACACACACACGCACACTGGTTCTCCTGATGGAACCAGTAAGTCCTGGCTGAAATTGCTCCTACACAACCAGAAAGAAGACGACAAAGGTAAGAACAATTTCCTTTTTTTTGTTTTTTATTTTTTAAACTTGAACTGTATTTGCTATGTTGCTGCTGAGCATTTTGCTGTGTTTGTTTGCTAAATGCTTTACTACACACACATGAATGTTGCAATGATTTAAGTTGCTGCTGTGTGGCTTTTTGTTGAACTGAAGCAGATGCTTTTCATTCAGTCTCTTGTCAGTTAATTGTTGAATTGTAATGATGGCTCATGTGCTTGAGTTGGTGTGTTAAAGATTCAGACTGCACTTTGATCTCAGATGCTAGCATGCATGTTAAGGTGTTGGCCAGCTTGTTGGCATTACCAGCTGCTCTGTGGATATTGGTGCACAATATCAATGCTACACATTATTTTGCATGTGCTGAACTGTTCTTGTAATTTAATAAGTATATATGATTTTGCTTAAGGGTGTAATTCCCTCTTCAGTTAGTTTTATATTTTGGATGAATTTCATAACCTGGACCAATTTGTAATCATGGCTCAATTTCTTGCATTTTGGACAAATTAAATTTTTTGCATTTTGTGAATGAATTTCATTTTGTGAGCAATATAATTTCTCGCATTTTGTGGACAAATTTCACAGCATGGATAAATTTAATTTCTCACATTTTATGGAACGAATTTCTTTCATTTTGTGGGGAAATGGTCTTGGTAAGTTTATCTTTATGCTAAAGAATACCTGTATTGCTAACTGTAAAGATTTTAAAACTCTCTGTGCACATATGTGCTGTAGATCACTGAGATGAGCTGTGACAAACTGAACCTGTAATTAAAGCGCACGCATACACACACACACACACACACCTGTCTGAAGTGTATACGCTCCCAAACATCACATCATCAGTCCGACTTCACCTCAGTTATTTCCTGATGCTTAAAAACATGTCGATGATGGGCTGTTTGAAAAGCGGGGCGGTTCTTGCAGCAGGTGTCTATTCTCTCCTCTCAGGTGTGTTCACATCAGTTGAACGAGTTCAGGTCTGCGAAATTTTACTGCAAATTAAATTAATTTAATTACAGTCGATCCAGTGGGAGTGGAATGTGTGAGGCACACTTCCCCCCTGGGGAGGTGCACCTCACACTTTGAAAACCTCTGTCTTAAAGTAATGTTTTTTCTTAAGTTGCCAAATAGCGGAGGAAATTCTTCCTAAAACAATAACTTGCAGAGTATCTTTAATGTCAAATTCTAACATTAGCTTGGATCACTTAACTCTCTTTGGACTGAAAGTATGCTTGACATCTTCACTTGTTTCAGTTCTTTTTTCCCTGTAGGATCCTGTAAAGAAGAGAACCCCAAACTCCTATCATGGTTGGGCTGGATTCACATGACAAGCACTGAGCATTGCTGCTGACCTGCGCGTTCAGTGTTCTGCTTGCACGTGAACGGAGTCTGAGCAGCGCCGCTCAACCTTGCGCTGACAGGAAGCACTCGTTGCTAATGACAACTTAACGTTTACCATGGACTGTAAAGACAGGATGTAGGCTAGATGCGATCTTTGCACATTCGTGGTTAAAATCGGATTTCGGTTTTGATTCGGGTAGTGACATGGACGTTGCAAAAAAAAAAAAAAAAAAANAAAAAAAAAAAAAAAAAAAACCTCTTCTTATTAGGAGAAGAAAAGCGAAAAAACGGCAAATGTGGGTGCATAAAATCTCACATTTCAGACATTATATTAATTTCCAAACCTGTTGTTTTTGTCTGACTGCTGACATTTTGCCAAGCAAGCACCTTTTTTTTTTTTTTTTTTTTTTTTTTTTTAAACCAAATCATGATACATGATATGATAAAGTTGTGTTGTATACTCTACAGATTATAAACTTCTCCATTGTTGTGGCGCCTCTGGTTACGTGATGTACAACAGCGCTCTGATTGGTTGCACATTGGAAGGGTCAGCATCGGAAAGGTCAGAGTTCATTTAAATGAACTTTGAGTGCCGCATCAAAACGGGATATCTGAGCGTCGCACAGTACTCAAGGTGGCGTTATGCAACGTTAGGAGTCACCGCTCAGCTCCCAATACACAATAATGGAACGCTCAGGTCAGCGCAACGCTCAATGCTTGTCATGTGAATCCGGCCTAAACACAGCCATCTTGACAGGTGAAGTACCAGGTTCAAGTCCTGGCAAGAGTTTCTCTGGATTTATTTTCCTATCTTTAACAACTCAGGATGTTCACTCCATGACCCACAACACACTTGAATCTGTTAAATTTGATCATATTGTGATTTATTCTAAAGAAATGGTTTGGATTTGGTGGCTCTTGTCCATTCTATGCAAAGGACAAATTTCCCAAATATAGCTAAAAGAATCAAGCTGTAGATGAATTAAAATACAGTTCATGCCACATGCCACACATGCCATGTCTCATGATTTACTTTTCCTGCTGTAGCCAAATTTGGTGAACGTGCACAGGACGACCTGGCAAAAGGCAAGCACATGTTACATTTCCTTCAGGAAATGTCAATATCTCTAGTTAATACACTACTAATAGCTATCATTTGTCTTTCTGTCTTCCTCTTGAAACCCAGAGGAAGGTGGAAGAACATGTTGTGGTGAAGACTCCAAAAAAGCCCCCCCNCCCACCCCATATGAAGCTTGCATTTCCTTCACAAGATTTTGTTACCTAATGGCTTGTAGGGAAGCTGTAGAGACAATGTAATGGAGCACGTAATGGAGAAAAGATTGTATTGATGGTCATGTGTTGACTTAAGAGTATTGACTGGAGAATTTATATTGATAAATGCAACAGCATTTTGCAGTGAAACAGTAATGCAATTTTCTGATTTATGAAATGAGCAGCCCAAAGTTGTTCACATCAACTTAAATAATCTATGACATTTTCATCTAAACAGAAAGTATATTTTACTATTTTGTAAGAGTAAATGTTATAAGATGACAGTAATTCAACCTACAGCCAGTTCATGCAAGATTTATATGCTCTGTTCTAAACACCACAGAAGTCTTTCCCAGGAAAAATTCCTCTGGTGCACAGGGAGAGATGCCTTTTACATTTCTACTGCAGGAATGAGAGCAGAACTGAACAAAATACAGAGATCCTAAAGACCTGAGCACTTAGCACCAAAGTAATCACCTTTTAGCAAAATCTTTAATCTTTAAAGAAATAAGAATTAATAAAAGAACTAAAGGCCAACAGAAGAGGTAACCAGAGAGTTAAACAGATAAATGAGCATCTAACTAAACAATGTGAACATAGTATGATGATATACAAAGAGAGAAAGAAGAGAGGTTAGTGATTGTGATGGATGACAAACCATCCAGCATAGTATCATATCTCTGTGGATTAAATACTCTGGGAAGCTGGCCCTGGAGTGTGCTTGTGCATATCATTAAATCCTCTGACAAGGAGAGGAGGGCACATTGGAGCTGCTGCATGGCCAAGTGCACCGATAGGCCACATCTCACAGCTGGCACTTGCTAGACTCCAAAGGCAGCCATTGTAAGAAGGACTGGTTTTATAACTTATAATTTTTTTTCAGGGTATTGAGATGATAAACATTTCATCTGGACAGAGGGAAAAAAATTAAAGTAGCCCCTGCAGGTGCCACTGGTGGCACCTGCAGGGTTTTTTGTGGTTTGTGCGCTTGCACAAATGAGGGAGCGGGGGGGTTGTGAGTTTGCTGTGTTTTGTACTTGTGTGCACACCGTTGTAAAACATTCAGCTTGTGCGCAATCCAAACTGTATTTACCTATTTGTGTTTGTGTCATTCGTTCAGAGGGCAGTTTTAAAACCACACTATGTCAGATATCGGACGGCTACTGTATAATTTGATGGGTCTGTGCACGGAACCTGGCTGTGGTATGCGTCATTGATTACACATCAGCTTAGTATGCTGCAGTGCAGACCCCTACATTGGTGGAGAGGCAACCTGAAGCCCCCAATCAATAGCTGCAGGCCTGTGAAGCTTTCTGTCAGGTCCGGAGCGAAGGACTACCTACCACTCCTCAGGGCCCAGGCCTAACCTTTTCCAAAGAGAGGTGATGAAGAAGCTCATCATTTCTAATGAGGAATTAGTGATCGGGCCAGAAGAAATGACTGTCAGCCCCGTATTGAGGAGTCCAAAAGGTCTCAGAGACTGGGAAGTGCCAAACAGTATTCATTAGGGAGCTGGAGATTTTCTTGATTTGCTGAAAGCAGCAGACAGCGGACTTTAGCAGCAGTGCTTGGAAATCCAATGATTTTATATATATATATTTATATGTATATGTGTGTGTGTGTGTGTGTGTGTGTGTGTGTATTCCGATCATTTGATTTTACCATGTGAATTAGGTACTGGGTAGATAATCTGCTTGTCTAAAGTGACTTTTAAGGAGAGTACAGTAACGACAAGAATTATTAAAGCTTTTTCCCCACAGAGATGTATTTTAATGATCTTTTAGCCTAGAATAAATAGGCTCATTCCTAAATAAGAACAAATATAGTCTCTCTAAAATGATATGATGTATTTCATGTTTGAGAGATGAATCACCACAATTGACAGAAACATATTCACAGCTAATTAAAAATGTAATTGTGTACACTTTAGCCATTTAGAGGAAGATGAATGTGAAATCATTAGGCATCCTCTAAAAACCAGATGTTCATTAAATTATGTCTATACAAATGCCGTTGTTCAATAGACTGCCCCAATATAGGCTTACAGTAAAAATGCAGGATAATTCATCCCTTAAAATGCTTTAAATGATTTAAGCCTGTAAAATTAGCCCAATGCCGCAGTGGAACAATAAAAACCAGCACATTCATGTGGGTTAGCTGTTAATTTTCCCTTTCTTTCTGTTGTTCTAAAGCTCATCTATTATTAAGATCGATTTTAGAATCTGAATTGAATCGTGAATGAATGAGAACTCTGATTAATCTCAGGAGAGTAAGACCATTGCCAAGCAATGGCGCATGTTTTATAAATAATATCTGTAACCTCGTAAAACTTATGAGTATAATCTTCTTTTGACGCATAGTAATCACAGCAGAGATAAGGCGGTGCTCCCTTCTGCCTGGCCTCAGACAAAACCATCTCTGGAGAATGTAACAATCATGCCTCAGTCTCTTTCTCCCAATTAGCTCCCGCTGTGCTATTCATTGGGTTTGCTCTAACAGTCCCTTAACAATACTTACCCGGGTTAGTCATTACTCAGTTCCCGACTGTAATCTGCATATTCTGGAATCATAATCTATAGTCTGATGGAAACGATATGGATCTTATGATTCTAAATGATGACTTACTGATCAAAAATAACTGAAAACTGTTTTTACTTTATTCAAGATATCTACATTTTACTATTTGTTAAGTGAAGCCTAAATACTGCCGATAAACACAAGATCTGTGTCTGCACTGAAAAGTGCAAATGAGAGGCTGTAACCAAAAAATGCCCACATTTCTCTTACAACAATATTTGGCTTTCAGGACACTACAATTTAGACCAGCCATCCAATTTTGCACAAATGCATGTTCTATGTTCTGGGACAAAATTGAAAGGTTCTGCATCAGTGAAATGGCAACATTTGATTTACTAATAGAGAAATGTTATGCTAAGTTGTTCTTTTTTTATATTTTGATAATTATTGTGAGTCAGACACACCACAACACTGACTCACTATGGTTTATATACACTCTAAAAGCTCTGCGATTGTACTAATGGAGTGTGCTTTTCCCTTTTCTTAGACGGAGGGATGGGGCTGTATTTACGATGACAGATGTGTAGACTGCAGTTGTATATGAGTTTGATACAGCATCCTGTTTATTAAATAGAACTCTCTGTGGCCTTAGTTTATATTTTTGTCTCATGGTTACAAATGACAGAAAAATTCTTCAATTTATATTGCACCAATTTCAGGACTCAGAAATCTCTCTTGTTTATTTATTTGTATAATATCTCAAATGTCTTACAAACCAGTCAGCAGAAAACTATTTGAGTTCCATAGTGATTCTTACAAATGTACAATTCATTCTCTGTGTTACTGCTGGCATGACTGTAAATATGTTGCCCTCCAGGATCTCTGGGGCTTAGACAGCTTTCTCACAGCAACAGCATCTAACAGTTGCTTCTCAAGTGCAAACTAAATGAGGACCTCTCAAGAGCATTCACTAGGTGGCAGTCTAGTAACATACAACGTATTGGCTGAAGCCTGCATACATACATCAAGATACAGAGAGATGAGTCGATAATATGGATTAACAAGATTTGACTGTTTTACAGCTGTATCAGAATAGATGTTTGATATTGGATTTAAAGAAAAATAAACTTTAAAGGGAAGATTCATGCAGGATGCATTTATAGTTTTTAATGTATTTTTCAGTTGAAGCGGGGTCTGGGATGGATGGAGGGTGGCTGAAGGGGTGTTTTTACTTTAAGTGTCTTTAAATGTCTGAGCTGTGTTTTTCCTCTCATTCCTCCCAACTGAAACTGCCATACCTACAATACACTTCACTGAAGCAATTATAGAGAGGGACTTTGGCAGATCAATGAAATCCCCTTTAGATGACAGACCCATACGGGCATTTTGATCAATTCCAGATCATTTCTGCTGTTTTGGCCAAGCCTTGGCCAAATTAAAGTGGAACTTGGAGTAGCATCCGACAATAATGATAAAAATGTTTCTGTGAATGGCTGCCTGCCTCTGTGTTCTGGCGTGCGTGCTACAGTACATTGTCTCCACTGCAAGGCTTTGCACACACCTGCTGGTCTCTCTCTTTATTTTCCTCTATCTGTCTTTCGTGGAAAAGTGACAGGTGCTTGAATGCAATCTGAGTTGGCAAGTCACATCAAAGCTCTCAGTAAATTCTAAAGAGGAGCTGAAAGTCATCATTAAAGAGATTCTGCATGGCTAAATGTGACAGGACTAAATACTGAGTGTAATTGAGCTGGAGGCTGATTGAGTGATAGAATAGCTGTAATTTCTTCTGAAATATTCCGTCATTATACACTACATTCATTGACAGAAAATACAATCAAGTATAAACTAGTTTATGAGGTACACTCATACATTCTAATGTAATACAGCAGCCGGCTCTGCATGCATATCTTAATGATATGAAACCTATACTGTTCTATTTTGTTGCCATCATGTCAGAAAGGTGTTGATTCAACTCTACAGTCATTTTTAATTTCCAATATTTTGTTTACCCCCATTCACATACACGGAGACAGAATATTAGAATCACCTGTCAGTAAAATGTAATCCAATACAACAACCACTAACTACAGCTTCAAAAAAAAAAATCAAGGCATTGAGCAAAGTCAACAGCTCTATGGCACTTAAAAACTCCTTCTCAAAGGAAGAACATATTACAGGGCTATTACACAATTACACTGTGTTAGATTTTACAGGTGTCCCTAATAAACTGGTCACAATGTTTTTAATACTGTTCTTGTTTTAGAAATATTTTAATTTTAGAAGTTGAAGCTTCTTTAGTTAATTGTGCATGTTGGTGGAAACCATACATAATCTTTGCTATTTTAATTAAATAGTGAGGACAGAACTCTTAACTAGTTCACCCTCACTTTTTGATTAGAACTGAAAAGCTTAAATGTCTGTTTAAGATTTAAAAGTATCAAAATCTGAAACAGACTTTACTGACATGAATCTTTGCTGCGGGAACTCCAGGCATCTACAGTATGTTTTTCCATTTGCCTATAGATTAGCCCTCCGGTCATGTGGAGCTTTGTACATTTAAAAAAATGAAACAAGCATCACTGACACACACACACACACACACACACACACACACACACACACAAGCACAGGGAGCACAGGCACTGTTTGTAGAGTCAAGCATACTCACCCTGTGCTTTGCACCAGAGCAAGTCAGGAGCTGTTAATACATTTCTGTACTGCTCCAGCTGTCCTTGGCTTTATGATAATATATTTCCATTAGCCGAAAACAAGAAAAGCACATCTGAGTTCTTTAATAATGTAGACAAGAGAACCACTTTGCCTTACCCGCACGATGCATCCAAAAATTATTATCAAATGCATGCATCTTCTGCAATAGCTTGGCCGCCACAGCAGACTGAAAAATAAATATGTCAAATGTATTGGCATTCTGTATGAATAATGGATATTCTAATACATCACAGTGTTGTATTGTATTGCAAAAGAGCAATATGAAATATACATAATCTAATTAGACGATGTTCTCAGACGTGGCGCAGCCTGTTTTTGATCAATATGTAATAAGATCTAGTATCAATTAGTGATGGTTGGGGGTGGTGATTTAGCAGCAGAAAAATGGCAAGTTTAAAGGTAAATAAAGTAGCTGTAAAATTGCTGCAGCACAAGGAATAAACCAATCACACAATAAATATTAAAAAGTAAAATTTTGAAAGCAGAGTATTGAAATCTTTAAGGTTACTTGCTCATTACACTGTAGCTCAGCTGTAACCACTGCATTAATCAAAGGAATTATGTTTGCCTGGTTTTCTTTACATCCACTGTGTACGAAGAGATTTCTGTAAAAAAATAAAAATAAATAAATAAAACCACAGTGACAAAAAAATGTCAAATGATTGTTTGCGTAACAGTAACTCTAATAATGAATGTTTATCAGATTTATTTACTGTGACAAGGCCTTTGTCTGCAACTTGCAGCTCTTTATTGTGTTAGAACTGTTGAAATACTAAATTAACACACTGTGAGATGTACAGTATATTTGGTAAAACGGTCATGTGCTGTTACACTCCCAATCTTAAACTAACTTTATGTGATTTTCGGGAATATTAGAAATCACATCTAGTGTGTAATTAGATGCCAAAATGATGGTAACCTTTTTCCCCCCCAAAAGGTAAGAAATTTACTTCTTATGGAACTGGAATGAAACTAAATAATCAGTACTGAGCCATATTACTCTAAGCGGTTGATGAATCCTGAGTTATCCACACATCTATCAATCCACTCATAGCTGCACATCAGCCAAGCATGAGGGTCTAAAGCAGAGAAGGAGAGTAATGGGAGATTGTGATCTGACCCGTTCTACTGCCGGTGGTGGCAGGCAGCCTATCTGTAACAAAGGGACAACGTGTATGGCTGTGTGTGTGTGTGTGTGTGTGTGTTCAGGGAAGTCACTGAAGCAAAGACAGAGCATGCACTTGAATGATTGAGGTTACCCAGGTGACCTCATAAACCAAAACCCGTGGCAGTCTCCCAAGGTGAACGCTGAATTATGCCGTCATTAAAGGACAGGCCCAGTTGCCAAGGTTAGTATGTAAAGTATAATCATCTTCCTCCCCTTTCTTCCAGTCTCTCATTAGTCCTCCTCATGGGCCAATAGAGATTATACCTTGAACTTGCTTGACTATCGCTATCTGCCCACTGGGAATGGTTCCGCTATGGGCCATTTATATCCCCTCCCGATATCGCCAGCAGCTAGACCTACAATTCTGCAGGTGTACTGTCTGCATGTGCCTGAGTGTGTCTGAGTGTGTGTGTGTGTATGTGTCATCTGGCCCACACTCGGCACACAGATCATCGAGTTTGTCCCATAAAAAATGAGGGATGCTTTGACTTACCGTCGCATTATGTCCCAATTTATAAAAGAACCACTGGGAAGAAGCCCACTGGTGTTGCAACACTTTGTTAGAATTAGGGCCATTTGTTTTGTTTCTCTGAGCACATGGTGCTGATTCAGATCCTCCCCTTGAAAATATTCTCAGCTCTATGCTAAGTGCAGTAATACCACCAAACATCACACAGCACCACATAAACACATATAAGTGTGGCTTTACCCCTCACATGTCAAGGAATATCTATGGAAAGAAACGGCAATCAAAATACATATTTCAATCAAACATGGTCACTTGGGACCACTTCATGACATCAGTATGCATAAAACCAGCCAAGATTAATCAACCCCTGGAGTGCAACTAAAGGTTTTGTTTTCAGAGGAAACTGTGTGGTGCTTAAATCAACCTGACCATTCATCACATTCATTTCCCTTTGTTTACCCGACATTGTGCACTCATCAACAAGTGCTATTCAAAGTAAGAGCAAAAACTAAAATGAAAAAAAATAATGATTAAATTTATTGGGAAAACAGTACTTTTATCTGCTGGTTCCTCTTTTGAATATTCAAAAATATTAGTATGACATTAGCTGTAATCTTGTTAAGACTACAGCAGTAACTTCAACAGACTGTTTATGTTTGCATAAAGTGATAGATGCTGTTTATCCACTTTCCCCATCCCATTTACTACAGCCAATTGCCTGCTAATGCTCATATCGGATGCGAAGAGAGTATTCATTTCAAAATTGGCAGCAACACTAAGTACACTTCAAGCTACAAGTACTTCTGGTCAGATGTACAGCTGCTAAAAAGTAACACATTCTGTCTCAACTCATCTATCTCCTTCGATATTGTTGTACATTTCCATTATATTTATAAGCATCATTTTGATGCTTTTTTATGAATGGTTTGGAAACAACAGAGAACTTTTGCATTAAGTAACTTTTATATTGTTGGTTTATAGCATCAAACACCTCCAACAGCACATCTCTATCCCCCTAAGAGCATTATAATGCTTTGTTCCTGTAAAGTCGGGAAATACAGGATGATCAAGACAATGGTTCATGCTGTACAATAAACCAAATGGAAAACAAAGAGACACAACTTCATTATCATAAATTTGTGTTGAGCTTTTTAGACTCTATTTCTAGATACTGACTTGTGACATGCAGTTATTTAAAATGGATTAAAGTGAAACCAACATAAAGGCAAAGACTTGGCTTTTTATGGTTTTATGTTTGAATGTAATGCAGAATGCTAGACAAGATATACTGTAGGTTGTATAGTCCTTCAAAATGTGAAATATCCTTTGTCAGCTTTAACTTTTTTATGTAATTAGATGTAGTCCAGAACAAATTTCCCTATGGGGACAATAAAGTATATTCTATTCTATTCTATTCTATTCTATTCTATTCTATTCTATTCTAGTATTTGTAGTTGCTGTACAGGCCTCATCCCTCCATGTGTTAAAATATGTATACACATGCTTAACTCGTCAGCACTGTAAGACTCTTGCATAGAAAAATTCTAGCTCACAGGGCCTTTGTTTCAATGCCAAGCATAACTGGAAACAGTTCCAAACACATCACACAGGTTAACCTGATGAAAGAGCACAATATCAACCTCTACACATGTTCTGTTGAACAAAACTATTCAGCACAAGATTCATTTTCCACAAGAAACACATTTCTTTAGAATACACAGTACATGGATAGCTATGAGGAGGATAGCTGAGGCCTGGGTGATATTTAATATGCCATTCGCTATCACAAAATATGCAACATCTCTTTCACTGTCTTTTTCTCCCTCATGGGGTGAAGGATTGTGTGTATTGTGCTCAGACCTGAATGAACACTAAATATTATCAGGCACGAAAGACAGGTTCAGTCTGAGTGACACCACTCACATTTGTTCTCCTAAGCATCAGTTTATCGAAAGGTCTGCAGATCACTCTCTCAGATGATTTAAAGCAATAATAATAATTACATGACAAATAAACCTCAATATGCTTTACAATAAAACAATAAATACCACATCAAGTTATAAAATAGACAAATAGATCACAGTTAAAAAGCAAGTATGTCTGTGTTGATCTGAAATCATCATCTGGAAACAAAAAATAACTCCCAATTAAAATACTTCCAAGATTCAAATTTATATAACAAAGTACACAATAAAACACCAAAAATAAAATAAACTAGAATTGCGAGCAATTACTCTATAATGGGGTCCAAGCCCTATGCAACTTGGAACCCAAGGCCCATAACCATAGCAAGTTATGAAGCAAAACACATTTGCCTTCATTACAGCGCCACCATCAGGTGACAAAGTATCTCAGAAACTCCAGCGGCATCAATCTGCTTGCCATCTCACACACACACACACACACACACACACACACACACACACACACACACACACACACACTTCAAACAGAAAGGGGCCCTTTTCACCCTTTTCATTCCTGTCCCACACACATAGTGAGGCTCCATGTGTGTATGGGAGAGATGGAGACAGAGAGAAAAAAGGAGGAATAGCTTTTTTAATGACAAAGGATGATCAGATCAGTGTAAATTTTTGTTTGTTAGTATATTTTCACATACACTAGCAAGTCAGCAAATTTCAGTTTTCCATCTTGGATCGTTTAGGTTGTAGAACCAATTTTTTGTTATAGCGCCCTCTATGGTTGGATTTACATCAAATTCAGTCGTTGGGGGGCTTCTTCTGGATGAGATTCTTAAGTTAGGTGTCATTTGGAGTATCTATCGGGAAGATATAGCAGTTTTCCTAAAATGACACTGTACAACCAAAATTCAAAACCATATTGCTAGCATACAAAGCCAAAATTCAAAAATGTGCTTGATAATTATTTAAGAAGACTAAAGAATCTTTTGACTCCAATTACTTGTTTCTAAGTAAAAAATCCAGAGACTAGTGAGCAAAAGTATGTTTTGCATTTTTTGCAAAATTGCAAAAAAAAAAAATATCCAGGCGGAAATGGGCGTGGCCTATCCCATTAGATGCAGCTTAATTCACCAAACACGTTGGTATAAAGCATTTGAATGTGCTCCTCACGGTTCACAAGTTATTAGCCAAAATGCGTTGTGCTTTATTATAGCGCCCCCTAATGGTTGATATGTATTATTTTTTTGGCTTATCAATAGATCTCCCCCAGTGCAAATTTCACTTTTGCACATTGGATGGTTTGAGCTGGCCAGTGACTTTTAAGGTATTTTGGGCAGAAGAAAAAGAATAATAATAGCCAGTACAAAAACAAAAGGGATCCATGCACTTTGTGCTTAGACCACTAAATAGCTGATACAAACTTAACTCAAACTTAACAGTAAGTGTTTTGAGAAGAGATTAACGATGCTGATCTGGTTAGCAACTGACAACAAATGCTATCACTGGTTTTCTTTGGATAGTCTGTACAATAATTGAAAACAGTAGGTCCACCAATCTGTCCCAAGCCTCAGTCCAAGCCTTGAGTGGCTGTCTCACACTGGGCATCATGCCTTTTGTAGCACTGTGCTGCAACGGTGCTCCCCAGTACTCCCCAGTCCAGGATGGTACAGCCAACAGCTGAGTGATTTCCACATTCCTCGGTGGCGTTGAGCAGTTTGTTCAGGTCAGCAGAATGAATCTCTTAATGACAAAGGAGAGGTAGAGCCCAGAGCAGGGCCAGAACATGTTTGCAAGCAGGTTTATTCCCAAAGGTAGTTTGGCTTGGGGCAGCAGAGAAGAACTGTAGAAGACATTAGGTGATGTTTTTTAGACAAACCCTACACGCTCAAAGTCTGGCTCGGGACCACATCTGGCCCTCCATCACAATAATGGTGGCCCCTGAAAAAATCATTTCAATCCCAAATCAAATATGAGTGAATAAATGCTGTTTAAAAAATTTATAGGTATAGGGGAAAAAAAAAAGTTTTACTTCTGAATTAAAATACATTGGCCTAGATTCATAAAAAACAGTGATACGGAATACAAAATGTAATGTTGCCTTAATGTGCGCCGTGCTGATTGAGGCACATTCATAAAAGTTCTCCTACGATAATCATCACATCGTTGTCACATCAAGGTAGTGTTGCTGTGAGAGGTGTGTCAGGTAAAAGCCAATGAAGATCAGCATGTTAATGAGCTGCTGAATATTCATCATCCACCATTTATCCTAATTTATCTGGCTTTAAAGCCACAAATAGGCAAAAGAAACATACATTATTTTCAGTTTTATAAGACTGATGCTAAAATAACAGTTAAACGTGTATTTTAATAACCCTTTAGTGCAATCGCGCTGCACTGGTGTGGGGGGGGGGGGGGNGAGGTGATATTTAACGGAGCGCCTGAACGTGTCTCAGATCGGATCAAAACTCACCATTTAAAAACTGACTGATCAGCTGAGTGACTTTATCAAAGTTATTGATCACTAACACGTGAGGCAAATACAGTTTGAAACGTCACCCAGATTTCATACTGTTGAAATTTACCACTGGACTGAGGCAGGTCTTATTTTTTGCGTGTCAGTTTGTTTTATGAATAGCTACCACAACATGCAAATAAAGAAATATCTCAGTAACACCTCTTTCAAGACAATTGGTAAAATATATCGTTAACAAGCATTTATGAATGAGCAGACGTGGTTGCACTGTGATATTTGCACATAGCGATACGGTAAAACGTGCTACGGTTTATGAATCTGGGCCATTATTTTCATAAAGTTGGAGAACACAGCATGATGGAAAATGATTATGGTGACTGTTTTGGTTGCATGATGGTTTATTGTCTCTGCACTCCACATGTTAATCCACAAAAATGTAAAAGTTTTACTAAACCACTGTGTTTAATCTGCCAAACAACAGTTGCAGTTTGCAAGGCTGCTAACATCAAACACCACTCTGAGACAAAGTGCTAACTTTCACTTGGCTTTTCCACTTGGGAGCACGACAAGAACAGAAAGATAACGGCTTTGAAGTCTTCATATGAGACTTTGACCAATATATGAAAATGTAGTCTACCCAAATACATAAAACTTGTTGGTTCCTTCAACAATTTATGTCATTCCTGGATATTGGGAGAGTGTTGGCCAGATGTTGTTAGTGAAATCGTTTTTTCCAAGCAGCAACTATGTACCTTTGTTCAGGCCTCGTGAACTATGACAGTGTGGCCATGTGATGCCATCCAAACTGGTTCCACAATGGATCTTGGCTCTGAGAGCCTGAACTTATAAGTGGCACAATCCAGCTGCTTCATCACACAAAACACCAGTTGCTTGTGCTTTGCTTGAAATGGGGCGTTGTTATCCTTAACTTCTAGCTGTGCAAGCTTGTGCAACAAATAGAACAGGTGGGCTAATTGATAGGCTTAATTTAAGATTTGGCCTTAATGTCATAACTCTTTTTCTGGTGTAGGCTATGAGCAATTGGCCATCAAGGTCAAGTGCTGGGTCCAAAGAGTACCTTCACATAAACTTGGGGAACAGCCTCCTCTCAGTGCATGGGCTCAAAGAAGTTGCAAATCCAGGATATGTCTCGTATCTGCATCATGCACCAGAAAACAGACCAAATACCCCTTTTCTGCATAGGAACTACAGATACAGTTTCTTTCTTTAGAAACTCCAATTCCTCATGGGAACAGTTGCTCTTGGGGGAAGAACATAATAAAACTTGAGAGCATAGCTCAGTTAAAGAATTCTATCCATCAATCCCTCCAGAATCCAGTCCCTCCATAAATTGAAAATATTCTATTACCGGTTAGGTGCCCAGCTGTTCAGGCTGAAGCTGGAACATCTGACCCACGTTTCCATTCGCTTCCCAGTCATGAAACTAGCCAGGCCACTGGATGAGCCACAAACAGTATCCTCAGTGGTTTAGGTTCTGTAAGGCCATTAGGGAAAGTAAAAACAGCTTATAGTCAGCTGACTTAAGTTAGCTTTTCCTATACAAGAGTCTGAAGGTATGCAAGGTAAATTACAACAAGAGATATACAGAGCAAAGCTTGTGACATGACTGAAGCATGTCAGAAGCACTTGTACTATAAAGTAAAAATACTTTTTGATGATCGTTGGTAGAAGGATTATCAGACCTTTACATAAAAGCAATAATACCAAATTGTAAGAATGGTTCTTTAGAAGTACATGCATGGAAGCATTAGCAGCAATACTTAATTAAATATCAAAGTAAAAGTACTCATTTTGAAAAAAATGAGTACACACACACACACACACACACACACACACCAACTGACTACTCCTTAAAGATATCGTATAACTTTAAGGAGGAACTATTGAGGCTAGCCACAGCACTACTGTGAGTTTTAGTAGAGTCACAATATACTAGTTTTTAATTAGGCTGAAACTGGTGTCATATCCACAAGCTTCTCATTTGAATTTTCCTGCCCACCTTAAAAGTGTCATATCACCTTCTACAGGTGATATGACGTAAAATAGTAATAAAATAGTAATAACTAAAAACCGTGACATGAAGGGAATAGATAATCACAAGTTTTCACTTGTGAATGAAATATTCTTCAAATTATTATTATTTAGAGGCTCACATTATATTGAGGACTTAGAATGAGAGCTGGTTTCTCCTTTCTCCTTTCTATTTCCACATGCTCCTGCTAAGTCTCAATATTGTAATAAACAATCTATTAGAATTGTAAATTTCAAGAAACTTTCCTGTCATATTTAAATCTAATGACACTCTAAAAGTGGCATACGAAACAATTTCAGTTAATTTTTTAATACACCATAATGAACTGTATAATAAATTGCATTACAGTTTTAGTGTGCCACCCCAAGATATTCACTGGCTTCATCTGGCACCCCACAAGATATTTTCTGCAGTTGCCACTGCATCAAGAGACAAATGGTCTTCTGTATCTCAAAGACTTCCAGTATTGACCACAAAGGATATTAGAATTCAACATTTTCAGTGTTGAATGTTGGCTGACTGATGGCATTATTTTATTAATGATTTAGTACTGAACTTTGCATTGTGCTGACACCAGAGATTGGGTAGCTAAGCTGTGAATTAAGCCCCAAATCCCTTCGATTCCCCCTGGCAGGCAGTCTCCTCATCACCATTACTTATTCTGCAGAAATGAAAAAGGGACTTCCAGTGCAGTAGGGGCCCTGCACGTACACTATATTCTCTGAGTCTTACCTACCTGTTATAATCCTGCATAATGGAAAAGTGGAATGTCACCTTGTGTGAGAGGCAGCTGATATCTCTCAGCAAGCAGAGAAAAAGTCATTTAACACAAGTGCAGATCACATTTAATTAGACGAGAGGATTTAAATTGCCATGCATCAAACGCTGCAGATGACCAAAACGGAAAGAACTTGGGCCACGGGCCAGATTCCATGAGCTCTTCCATAACCCATCAAAATCCCCTGAGCTACGGGGGTCAGTAAGTCAGAACACAGCTGCCTTAATTAATGATGACCGTAGCTCGGAGGTGACCAGAATTTCAACGGCTACCACCTGGACTCCAGTGAAAAATAGGCAAAATGTACAAATTAGCAACATCAGTTTCACAATGATCACTATTTTTTTTTAAATTCATTTGAAAGGTTTAATTTCAAATTTCGCTCTAGGAATGTTTCATTAAAAGACCTGCATGGGCAAAATCATCAGAGGATTATAGTGTAGTTATTCATTACCTCTACATGAAAGATAACTCCATAAAGCATCACAGGTAAAATGATTCTGATGACTCTAGTTCACTAATGAGTCCAGTCACAGTGTAGTGGGGTAATTTTTTGATACATGTTAACCTGTCAAGAGTGGGCGAATATTTTCCCCGTTTAACTGCCACCTATTGTTGAGGAGTGATTTCACTTTCATTATGCTTCGCAGAGACATCAATAATAGCCGCACAGCTGTCAAAGTCCATTAAGACACATCTACATAAGAACAGGAGCAAATATTCATAGGCATATCAGTTTTCTGGGAAGCGCTCGGTGAGATGGATTGGAATGACACAAAGATGAACCCCCTTTTGAATCCATTGTGAGATGGGAACTGCCACGTTAGCTCAAGGTAAAATATCACCCACACATATTGAATGCAAACATACATGTACGCGCAAACACACACTTCAACACACACACATAAAAACTTATTTATATATTTCTCTGTCATGCACAGCTTTACTTCTGCAGAGGTGTTATTGTCTGACAGCTTATCTTACCTTTCACTTGTGCCACAGCAGAGAAACTGTACAGGGTCGACATGTGGAGTCACTGATTCTCTGAATATTTTGTTACAGTTTCAACTTAGTTATTTTAACAATTCCCAAATAAAAGAATAAGTGAACATAAATATTTTGCTGATACAATATTTCCAGTTTTATTTTGATATTCTATTCTCTTTGATAAATGAAACCAGTTTTATTTCTATTTGACTTATGCAATATGTAGTAACCATATATTTATGTACATATACAACTGCCATGCGTGCATCTTAAGCCCACAGCACTGTGTTTTCATTAGGGGCATAACGCTCCACACAATTAACAAGAACTGGCCTCATTGTTCCTGATTCACATCTGGAACGCAAAGAGCAATCATCACATGAAAACTGAGTTAGCAATGCACTGACATTATTGCCTTGATAGCTCCACACCCCCTAGCAGTCTCTGGTCTCTGCATAATGAGCGAAATGTGCTTGATGGTCTCATGATTACTGCATATTGCTTTGCATATACATGGCCTCAATTGCAGCATAAGCCTAAATGTAATGTAGGCCTTTATAAATTGTATGTAGATTGATATTCAAAGGCCTATTCCCTACATTGTCTGAACTCAGCAAAAAAAAAAAAAAAAAAAAAAAAAAAAAAACTTATGCTTGAGTATTACTCTGGATCAAATCCCAGATGGAGATTTGCTGTTACAGTGACCGAATATCCCAGCCTACATCCAGGTGTCCCTAGAAGCTCTGGTACTAACCATCACAACAGTGCTGTAGTGAGAACAAGCTTCCCTGTGCGGCCCATATGAGTAAGGAGCTGTCGAGCTCAGTTCCCCTAAGCACTAATAGACCCCCTGCTTGCAACTATCTCCAAGTCTGCATCTAGTCTCCAGCTGAGGTCTCCAAACGTTGAGATGTGGAAACCTGTTACTATATTCGCCTCCGTCTTACTCTATCTCATGGAAGCAGAAATGGATAAAGTTACTTTAATCAGTTAAAGTGGATGGCAAAATCTGGGCAGCTGCACCTCTGAAACATCAAGTAAGTATAATCCATCATGCTTGTGTATATATTTTTTTAATTCAAATTATCTATCTATCTATCTATCTATCTATCTATCTATCTATCTATCTATCTATCTATCTATCTACAGTATATATATTTTGATGCATGTAGGTGACACAAAGCTCAACATTGTACCTCTCAGCTGCTCAACTAATGCATCACATGTACTATGTTTCACGTATACTTCAGTCACTTCGTGTTAAATTGTTATTACTAAGCTGGTAAGCCATGTTTTTGCCTTGAGTATTGCATTACAGTTTTTCTCAACTGCTTTGGCTTATTTTTTTGAAACAGTCTTAACATTCTCTAAACTGTTAGAACAATTGTCACAACTGTTTCATGGGACCTCACAACTCTATTGCATATGTCTGTAAAATGTAGTAACTCACCCAAAACATTTAATTCATGCTTGAAAATGTAGTTCATATGTCAGTAAATTGGGCAGTGTCACCAAAATGAAACATTTTTTTTGTCATCGTGTGAGCCGTACAGGTCAAAATGTTTAGATGTTTTTTCACCATGGCAGTCAACCCTGAAGTGTTTCTGATATACAAATTTCAGTTTTGTTCTACTTTTTTGTTGATACTGACTGCTTATTGTACTATACATGAATGTCAGTTTTATCTAGCTGAATGCCATAGATACCGATTTCAACAGTAGATAAATGTTTACTGGGAAAAGTCAATACTGTACAATACTGTAGTACACAAAAAAATATATGCACATTTGTATGAAGAAAGTAAAATTATTTCTGTAGCAATGTTACGTGTAAACAGGAAATTCACATTTGCATGTCCATTTTTACATATTTGTTACATGTAAAGTCATATATAGTGAACAGAAAATTTGCCACAAAATGACATCATCCATCCAAAAAAAAACAAACAAAAAAAACAAACAAAAAAATAAATAAATAAACAAACAAAAAAAAAATACAACAATGAAAAAACCTACAGTAGGTCTGCAAAAAACAATAAATAAATCTCAAGCGATTTAGAAAAACTGTAACTTGTGCTGAAACTATGGGTGGACAATTTGGACTAGCTAGCCCAAGGCGACCACTGAAAACAAAGTGCTTGCCACTGGCCACATACCCTTGCATATGTGAGAACAATTATTTTCTTTTGCTTTTCACTTATAATTTCAGTCTGTTCAAAATATTTATGAAAACAAACAAACAAAAAAAAAAAAGGCCAACCCATTCTCAAAATGAAACTAATTAATTCTGTGTTTTTAACTTCTATGTTTCTTTGTTACTTTGGATTTCTGCAGTGGATACAAGAATACATTTCTTTAAAAATTACCTTTTAAACTTTCCTGTCCTTTTGAATTTTTTTTCATTTGGTTTTGTAAAGAATGTTTTTTTCTATTTTTTTTGTTTTGTTTTGCATATTATTAGTTTAGACAAGCTTCTGCAGTTTATTTACTGTTGTGAAACTGAATCTAGACATTAGTGTAGTTGCTCCATCACTAAATGGGATATTTTAATGAAATACTTTGAACATCACAACTTTGAAAACCATTTACACCTCCCACGGGTTAATTATTCAAATAGCTACCCATTCCATGCCAAAGGATATTTCATGTTTTATGAATACATTGATAAACTGCGAGGCGATCTATTGACTGATCCAGAACCAGAGATGGTTAGGCATGCGTGGTTCATGTTGACTACACCTTTGATTACCCATAGAGAATCGAACAGATACTATGAAAAGGTGGTAACATGTATAACTTGTATAGGGTCAGCGTGGCATGTGGGGCCGGTCCTAAGTGGTTGTGTGTGCCGGGGGGGTACTGGGTGTAGGCTGGGGTCCCTGCGTCCTGTCTTGCTGTGGCCTCGTGGCCCATCCTTGGTGCCCTT
>VXCM01002335.1:0-10614 GCA_014773175.1 Lucifuga dentata
TTTTTTTTTTTTTTTTTTTGACGACACAGTCTGATATCTATTGCTGGGCCTGGGGATGGATGACTTCTACACCAACATGAATACTGATAAATAAACAGGCAGATATGGTTTATGCAGACAGTCTGTATGCTTTTCAGAGCTGCAGATGTTTGATATTCAGGATGTCAGTGGAGTCATAGTTTCAGCTAGGTAGAGCAGAAAATATTCAACCAGATATTTGAATAATTTGCACCTGATGGTTTGTGCAATATTATTTAAAAAAAAAAAAAAAAAAANAAAAAAAAAAAAAAAAAAGTACATTCAGGTCCAGGGTGCAGCATCAGTCAGGGTCATGACCTCAGGTGCTGCAACTCTCCTGTACAAAGCATCAATCCAACCATTATCACAAGGCGTAGAGCGCTGCTGTAAAAATGCTGAACTGTTGAAAAGCGAAACTGTTGGCACTGCGCTCTCACACATTTACATGTATGTGTGTGTGTACTGGTGGTCTTTTGTGTGCACATGTGCACTGTAAGGGGGTTGTGGTGTTTGTGGTTGATGTGTTCAGGTTAAAGAGAGAACACAACATAAGCACGGTGGCATGTTTAGCATATCAATGGCATCCAGGACCCCAGCGAGTGTTACAGAACCTCTATGAGCTTTCCAGCAGCTACTGCGTTCCCTCCACTTGCTATATTTAAGGGGCCTTCTTGTGGCCTCGCAGAGCTGACATGAACATCTTTACTAAAGTCCCAGGATTAGCCCAACAAACCAGGTATGTTGAGAGCGCCATGCACCAGCAGAGCCCCCCAGTCTACTGTGGAGGTGGGTGGGCCTGACACGCCGCATCCCACCTCTGGCCTGTTTTCCTCTTCTTTATCTCTGATGCCAACACCAGTTCCCCAAATCATTTAAAGTCTGATGATAGAAGACGTGCACAAATACATCTTAGATGCAAGTCAAGTTGTTTTAAAGACTAAAACATTTCCAACATTCATAATCTGTAACAACTGGGGATAGAAATGAGAATGTGATTTGTACTTGTTGAGTAAATAACAAAAGTAATGAAATTCTCCAAAGTTTTAATATTTGGAAATCACAAAAAAACATCAAGTGTTGACTTTTAGGTTTCTCTGTGATTGTCACGTGTGCTGCCATCATTTATTCAGTGGCATGTTTGGAGTGTAATTAGTCATTAAAAAAAATGTTTCTATGTCCACAGCAAGCTGGGGTCTGTGCTCCAGCGTGCCTTCTACGGGTCCAGTGGGAGGGTGAGTAAATGTGGGATTATCTCATGGAAGCGAAGTACAGCAAACAGGGTCCCTTATTTAAAAGAAAACAAAAAACCAAAAACAAAAAACAAAAACATGAACAACAATAGAGACTTAAGATATTACAGCAGTGCTACAGCAAAATTATATTAATTTTTGCTGTCACTGCATTGAAGATGTAACTCTGCAGTTGTTTTAAATGGGGAGGACAAAACATTAGAAACAAGAAACTAATAAATTATTAATTCAGAATTTATTTATTTATTGTACATTAAAGCACTTATTCAGTGTTACTACTATAATACTTCACTCCCAAGGGTTTTATTACATGCATTGTTATATACTGCCTTAAAATCCTGAAAGGTCTTTTCATATAGGGTATTTCATTAGGCACACCTGTATAATCCAATGCAATCTGTCTTTGTGAATCTTAAAACGCTCAGTTTTGGGGTCAGAGAGATGCTGCTATTATTCTGTTAATCTTTTGAGGCCTCATTTTGCCACAGAGGTTATTTTTTTCCCCTGCCTCTGTTGGTCTGTTTGTTAGTAGGATTACTCAAAAAGTTGCAAACTGATTTTGATGAAACTTGGTATAAGTGGGGCCTGACCCCGAGAAGAACTCATTACATTTCTATACGGATCATGTGGAATCTAAGGGTAGATCAAGGAAATCTTTAAAATGAGAACATTTGCAATATTTTTGTCAATTTCTTCAAAAATGATACATCAATCTCAAGGGGAAAAATCAGGCAGGAATATCTGTCTTGCCTGGGACCATCTTTGGATCCCTTAGGAAGAGGTGAAGGACGTGGTTGGGGGGGGAAGGAACATCTGAGCTACTTTGCTTAGCGTGCTGCCTCCGTGGCCCAGACCTAGATAAGTGATGGAAAATGGATTAATAGATAGGTTGATATTCATCCATAATTAAAAGCTTAATTTAGTCCAGCTCTGAATAAGGATCTGGATCTGGTGGACTAAAATATCTGCTTAGACAGAGGGCACATTAATGGAATTGGTGTACAGTAAAAAAAAAAAAAAAAAAAAGGGCAGAAACATGCAAAAACCACTAATATCCAGCTTAGATGTTGCTGATTCAACATTTTTTTGATGTATCTTTAATAATCAGGGAGGTAGATCCAGAAAAATATTATTTGTGTTAGAGTCTTTAGTACAGTAGAACACATTTGTCTTGTTCGGCCTTGGCATTGGTATGCTCTCTAATAAGCTCCCTTCTTGTATTGAGAAGTTGTAAAAATACTTATTTCATTCCAATTTACATACACAAGAAGGATAGAAGATTAAAACAGCTCTCACTATTATGACACAATCCAATATAACTCTGCTTCTGTCTCCAGCCTCCAAAACCTGTTATAAACTGTACAAAGGCAGGATTTAGTGCAGGCCTGTTGTACTGGAATACATTGGATTGTTCAGATGTAACACAACATAATTCTCTTTCATCTGTCAAGTTTTCCTGACAGCTGTAAAATCACAGCAGGTTCTATCTATTTTTCATGAATTCAAGTGACCCTTTTCGAGCAGCGGAACTTCGCAGGCAGACGGCTCGACCTGAGTTCTGACTGCGCCAGACTCAGTGACAAGAACTTCCCCAACAGATGCAACTCTGTGCAGGTGGAGAGCGAAGGGTAAGTCCACACCTCCACCTAAAGTAAAGCCCACCATCACTGCAACACCATGGTGGAAGATGTATTCAGAGCCATACAAAGGTGTAAAAAATAATCCATTACAAATACATGTTCTACATTCAAAATGGCACTGTACGTACGGTAAAAGCCTAGTATACTATCAAAAGTTAAAAGTACCCTGAGGAATGATCCCTTCCTGAGTGCTATGTTATTGATGCATTCACACGTAAGCAGCATCTTAATGATAAAGATGGATTTATGTATTGATGAGTTTGATCTATTGCACAGTATCTTGATTTTATGAGTTTAATATCTGTACAGTCGTCACTTTTTGCCTTTGGAAGTGAAGTATGAAGTTGTACAAAATGGACAAACTCAAGTAGAATATCAGTATCTTCGAACAGTATTTAGGTTCTGTAATAAAGTAAAAATGCTTAGTTACTTAGTTACTGTTCAACACTGACTGAAACACATAGCAATTATCCAAAAGCAAAAGATTAAAAAAAAAAAAAACCCCAAAAAACAGAGGAGCTGAATAGCAACTGGAGCCTCCATATTTTTTTTTTTAAATCACACTACTTCTGTTTACAGAGAAGTGAAATGTGTAAACGTAGATTATCTCAGCCGTAATTACATCCAAAAGGGATTATATTGTTCACTGGATTTCTATAAAATTTGCAGGCAGATCAGCTTTTGAGGTAATGAATCATAAATAGAATAGTTGTGATCAAAACTTGAATTTCCACCATTAGTAACAGTAAAGCTTTGCTGATCTCAATTATGTTTCCAGGTAAAACATCAAGTAGTAGCACTGATGAAAATCTCTTATTCTCTTCAAGTCCTTTTTTCTTGTTAATGTATGTATTGACCTTTGACCCTTTCTCCTCCTTCTCCACTTTTCTTAAAGATGGGTAGGTTATGAGCATGAGAACTTCCGGGGCCGTCAGTACCTGTGGGACATGTCCGACAGAGGAGAGTACAACTGCTGTGACAAGTGGTGCACTCAGGTGGACCACATCTCCTCTGTCCGTGCTGTCAAACAGGTGGAGCAAAACACACACACACACACACACACACACACACACACACACACACACACACACACACACACACACCTGGCCCATACTGTGCGTCTCCAATTCATGTGCAAACTGAACTTAGAGGCTGATAGAATGATGCATTCAAGTGCAGTTTTATAGTCTGTAAAAATGACTTCTCCACTCAGAAGTCAGCATTTTATCTTGCTGCCTTCCTTCTGTCTTGTCTCATTTCCATCCTTCAGCCCCTCTACCATCTGGACATCCTTCTTTTCATCCTTTCTTCCATTTTTTCCCTTCCTCGATTATCGCTGCCTTCCATTCATTCCTTCATCTTGTAAATGCAATGCCAGTTTGCAGCTGATTCTAATCTTTGATCACCTTTAATCTTTGATCTTTGATCAAAACATGACACAAGAATTTATTTTAATATTCTTAGATATGGATATTTCCTATATTTTTGTTTCATTTTAAGATTTTTGAAGCATGTGCAGGGGTGAAGGTCCCTGCTGAAGGTTACTGGTTAAAAAAAAAAAAAAATTAAAAACACCAGAGAGCAGCATATCCAGCATATCCATATCCACATCCATCCAACCATGCACACTAACTGTGTATTTCTGTTGGATATACAGTACTAGGACAACAACCCACCCAGAGATCAGCTGTTTGAGAGAGCCGGCTTCTCTGGTAAGAAGATGGAGATCTAGGATGATATTCCCAACCTGATGAGCCGCTATAGCCTCAACAGAGCTGCCTCCATCCGTGTCCTTGGAGGAGCGTAAGTGCAACATCTCCACGCCACAGCGGGAACAATACCGCATCACAAGTACAAGTCATTCAGTCTAAGTGTACTTATGTTTCACTTCCATTTATCTGACATGGTTAACCATGAAGCCCTTTAAATTAGGCACTACAGACTGAATGTGTACACAGATCTAATGACCCACTCCCACCCGTCCTGTGTGTCCCTGCAGGTGGGTTGTGTATCAGGAGCCAAACTTCAGAGGGCCTCGTTACGTCCTGGAGAAGCACGACTACAACAACTTCTCCGACTGGGGAAGCCAGAGTGGCACCGTGGGCTCCATACGCAGAGTCCGTTTCAACTAAGACCATCTACCCACCCACCNCACCCACCCACCCACCAATGCCACCACCGCCATCTTTTGTTTCCAGGAGCTGGAGGACCGTACAGGAACCATCCCCAACCTCACACAAACACAAAACCTGTCAGCTTTGCACACACAGCAAAAACTTATTTTACTAATAAATGGTAAAAAAAAAAAAAAAAAANAAAAAAAAAAAAAAAAAGGATTTTTTAAAAATTTTGTTATTTAGTTCATAAGGCCTGTTCATTAATTCTAATTTTCAGAATCATTTGGGTTTTGTATAACATTAGTTTGATATTGCAATAGTAATATCAAACTAATAAAATAACTATTGTTTTGCATTTGGGAGTTATTTTATGCTGGTTCATTTATGCTTAGTTTCTTTCATAAAAATATATGACAGACTTACAAAAATAACAGATAGCTTTCTGATGTAAACCAGAAAATATTTTATTTTATTTTTTTATTTTTTTAATCTGCATTTGGATCATGATTCATGATCTCTATCAAAATACGCAAAGTGACAGTGCTGCTGATTGGCTGTTGTTACCCATGATTTTTGGAGAATGCCTAAATGCTGTTGGGAATTTTTTTTTTTTTTTTTTTTTTTACAATAATACATTGTGCAAATTTGACAGAGAGGGAATCAATCTTTCTCAAGGAGAAAGATTATGGCCATTTAAAGTAATTATGATGCTGCAGCACCACCTATCAATAAAATCAATTTTTTGCAGGATTACTCATTGGAGGTGCATTTGGTAGAAACTGCTTATGGACTTTATGTCCACTAGGCCAATTTTATACTCAAAACTCTAGTCTACACAACTGTTTACATCCTCTGTAGACATTATTCAACAAAACTACCAAAAGACTCTACATAATCTGAAATGTTTTATTATGCTTTCATGAACAAAACAGACATTTAAAATGAAGAAAAGCCCATGCTAAATCCAAAACTCAATGATGTAGGAATGCTGAACATGCCACAATATTCAGGTAAAATCTTTGCATAAACAATATGTGCTAACAACTAAAATCGATGAAAATGACAGAGTACAAGAGATGCGACTAGCTGACTACTGTAGCTGTATCTTTGTGGCCAGATGGTTGTCCAGGTATTACAAGAGGGTCAAGTTAAATGAGTGAAAAGAAATTGGATTATATAAAAATAAATTAAGGCACTTGCTTCAACCAGTAAAAGATGCATGCAGATTATAAAGCTTTCCATCGAACTGCATTGAAAGGCCACCCAACAAGTGCTTAGGAATTTAATATATCTCCCAAAAGGAAAAAAATAAAATAAACACAAGATAACACATGATTTTAAATTGCAGTTAAAATTCAACCTTAAGTGTCTTGAAGATCCTCAGTCATGAAGCACATCTACTGTCGTGACTGTGGCCGAGCTGTTACGAAGTCGTGCAATCCATTCATCCAGGCAGCTCAGGCTTGATTGACAGACTGAATTGTAATTAATCATTACATGTCCTTTTGAGGGAAAATGTAGACGACTTCAAGTCAGAACAAAATGATCTGTGACCAAAATTCTAAAAGAAACCACCTGATAAGAACTAAAAAATTTTTTTTTTATAAACCTTTATTAAAAGTGAAGTTTCTCCACAGCTCTCCAGTCTAAAATAAAGTGCAAATGTAGTGTCCAATGGTGAAATGTAAAATACCCCTCAGGGGTTGTTGAGCAGGACGGCACCCATGTTCTTGATCACTGAAGACTTCAGCTGAGGAATGAGGCTGATCTTAAGGAACTTGCTGTGTGAGTACTTGTTCTTGATGGCCTGCGGAAGAACAAGTTAGGAGTTCAGCTCATTCTAAACTCGCTGCTGTACGTCGCTGTGTGTTTCAACAGACAACTCACCTGGAACTTGGTTTTGCCTTCATTCACGGTCACAACATTCTTGGCGATGTGCTGCACAATCGGCTTCAGGTGAGCTTCGTCGTAAGTGGAGTAATGCTGCTGCGTGCGCGACTGTAACAAGGAGAAAGACAGTCAAACGTACCTACAAGAGTAACGGATCATGGCACTGATCACTCTGAATGCACTTTGCGGCTGTCCCGCTAATTTGAACTCACCCATGGCAGCCCATCAAGAAGCAGCTGGGAGAGACACAGGGAAGCGGCAGCAATCTCAGAGGGGCGATAGTGCACCATGTCATAGTCCAAGAGGGTCAGTTCCATCAGATATTTGGCCAGCGTGTGTCTCTCTATGTCAGACTGAGAGAAGAGAACATCCAACTCTGCTGCACACTGAAACACTTCTACAAATCAAATCTAGTCTAAGATGCTTGTGTGTATTGATCTGTGCGTGACTGACAAACACGAGGAAACTCACATTTGCCACTTTTGAAGCCCGTCGGAGGAAGTGCAATGGCAGAGGGCGTCCCAGGTTAAAGTTGAGGCTCCTTAAAATCATCTGCTCCATCTCCAGAATCTGGGACTTTGTGAAGGCATTGTCTGTGATGTAGGCAAAGTCTCCAACCTCTGGACAGTACATCTCCTCGTACTTAGAGGCCACCAGCATGGCCGTCACACCCACAAGCTGCAGCTTTCTGCGAGACACTGGCTGCACCTGCAGTGTGAAGTATGTTTACACAAAGCTCACAAGACTAGATGGATTTTAAAATATTTTCCATGCCTCCAATTTTAAATTTTTGAAGCTCCTGTCACTGACAATTTCAATAAATTCAATAATGTATCGTGCAAGCTCACATTCATGGGTTAAAGTTCAACTTTTTTGAACAACGACCTACAATTTTGCACAGTGGAGCAACTATTTTACTCATTGTCATTGACTAAGTTCATTTACAAGCCAATTACAGTCTGATTTTTTTCTCCTAATGGTCATGTAGACACCATAATCAGACTGAAATTTGCATAAACCTAGAATAACAGCTGTATATTGTGTGACCATAAGTCAATTTATTCAAGCATGTAAATGCTTTTTCAGCTTACAATTGGCGTAAGCATTCTGTGCAAACATTTCTTTTCTTGACATACTTCCTCTTCCAAGTCCATTACACATATCATGTATTTTTAGTGAATGACAGAATCCTGTTCATATCATCCCTGTTATGCTTTATACTCCTCACCTTTGCCTTCATTGCAGTATAGACGAAAGTCTGGGTATGATGTATATATGCACTGGTTGTTTACTCGGTTTACTTTACAGTCCAAAACTATTGTTACCATTGTAACACTAATTCTGTGATAAGAAAAAACTACAGTGAAGTCCCTCTTGTGTGGTTTGCCGTCAATCACAGAGCGGCTCTGTTCTTACTAAACGCTTTGTTTTTACAATGGTGAGCTTGCTACTGAGATTGTAATATCACTAATCAATAGCCCAGTGCAGTTTATAATTGCAACGGCACACAGTTTAATTTGCTCCGCCGCGTTCTGGTCTTATTGGGCTCTTACCTGCAGAAAACGATCCAGGATGGTGACGGTGAGGTAGAGTGTCTCAGGCAGCAGCTGGAACCTGGAATGAACCTGGATCAACCAGTCAATCAGAAGCGCTCGCATACGCTCATTTATGTCGTAACCCTGCATGTACTTGGGTCGCACAGCCTGCTGGACCTGTGGAGACAGACAGCGCTGGTGGGCAAAATAAGGCACATAGATTTTGGGGGTGGGCTAAGAGCAGTTGAGTGTGGAACATTACCTCCAGCATGTGGAGATAAGCATAGATGTCTTTGACGTATTCAGTGCAGAGGTGTGGCAAGTCTGCATCATCCTCATCGATGTCCTGCACAGTGAGCAGTGTCTCCGAGAAAGCCTGGCACAGTTCTTCCTCTTTCATGGACATGTCAGCTGATCCCTCTGCCACAGGGGGAAGGGGATCTGCAGGTGCTTTGATCTGGATCGCTGGACGCGCTGGCTGAACCACAGCAGTGGCTTTGGCTTTTTGGACAACAGATGGTTTAGTTGAAGCTTTGACTGGTCCAGTTTTCTGAAGGAACAAACACAAAGCTGTTTTTCAGGCAGTTTTGAACAGCTAAATTAAAAGTATGATTTGTTATGCTGTTATCATTTTAACAGACTATTTGTCTATTATTGTGATTTTGGATGAAGATCGGACCACAACTACAGATATCTAAAAACTCTCATTTATGAACTAAATTAAACTGATTAAAACTGTTTCATAATAGGTTGGATTACTGCAGACATTTAAAGTGAACCCATTTGCTTCCTGGCAGCTCAGCTTTTAGCTAGCTAAGGCAATAAATATTTAAATGATAACACATGTTCATGGTTCTGTGTGTGTGTGTTATAAGGTTCATGGTACTCTGCACTTTGGTGCACAAAGTTCAACCTTAGATGTCCATAACACCCAAGGTTCTTTGTGATAATATGGTAAATAAATAGTAGTTGATTATTATTATTATTTTGAGACTGAATCATTATTTCAGCTTTTAGGCTTATTTTCTGTACTTTCTCAGATATCATGCTCCACCGTAAATGATGCTCTTCCCATGTGACATATATTTGTCTGAATGATGAAACCATTGCTGTTATGAACAAAACTGCAGCTGGATCACAAACAAAATAGAATATCACCGTGCGTTCAAAGTGATAATGGCAGGTAATTCCCGGTGATTCAATGAAACCTCTTTAATTGTCCTCCATGTTACCTTTGTGTTTGCTGCTACACCAGGACAGTTTGTAAGCTCTCCAAGCGCAGCTCTCGTTGGACCTGTTGTGACTTTACCCATTTTTATTGGGTTTTCTGCATCTCCAAGTTGCTAAAACAGAAAGGATACAAAAACCTATCAAACGAACAGAAGCACAAACGCTGTGTGGTCTATAGACATAATATAAATACATTAACGACCAGCAGAAACAAAATCAAACAATAAACAGAAGGAAAAGGACACAAAACGAAACAATTCACGCGAACGCCACTGGCCGTTAAAGCTAATGCTAGCTGCTCTGATCGTAAATAAATAAACCCAAAAAAATTGTTTACTCACCGTAACTCGAACTTCCACAGAAGACATGCTTACTGTAGGGCCAAACTGAGGCTTAAAGTGACCAAAACTTGATTTACTTAGCAAAAATCAGCAATAAATACCAAGCAATGTGATTTCTGAGGGTAAACAAACGGTGAAGCTCCCAAAATTCAAATAAGGCCTCCTCAATTTTCATTGGATACAGGTGCTGGGACGCTTACTTTTCATTGGCTGACACCACGGGTTTTAAAAGGTTGCAAGAGTCAATGCTGCCTTCAGGAGTTGTTGAAAATATTCTGTTTCTAGTTGCGCTTACATCAACGGCAAAGAGAAGCTATAAATACTCAGCGGGGAAACAGGATTTTTCTGATATCCGAATCCGAGTTGTGACGTTTTAGAGGCATGTCGAGGGGAAATATATGAAATAGCAAAGTAAAGTATCAATAATAAATATGTTAATATACAAATTAAATGCCTAATGTGCATTCTCTTTTGTTTTAGTTTTGTTGTTGGATCAAATGCAACTTTGTTGCTTGCAATTATAATTAGCTAGCCAGAAAAAAAAAAAAAAAAAAAAAAAAAAAAAAAAAAAAAAAAAAAAAAAAAAAAAAAAA
>VXCM01002335.1:10757-66098 GCA_014773175.1 Lucifuga dentata
AAAAAAAAAAAAAAAAAAAAAAAAAAAAAAAAAAAAAAAAAAAAAAAAAAAAAGCTTCACTTTGTGAATTTAGGGCAATTTAGAATTCCCAGTTCACCTGGTATGCATGTCTTTGGAGGTGGGAGGAAGCCGGAGCACCCGGAGGGAACCCACGCGGACACGGAGAGAACATGCAAACTCTACACAGAGAGGACCTGCCCCGGCCGGGAATCGAACCCAGAACTTTCTTGATGTGGGGCTGAGAATTTCGGGTCGGGATCGGACTGCAAAGCTCCAATGTGTGATTTTGATGAGAACAATTTGATAGGAGAGAACGTTGCTCCAGTGTTTCCTGCTTTCAGTTGTCTCAGTTTTTTAAAAAGTCTGTAAGGCGGAGTGATACGTATAGTTAAAAGTGAGTGCTGTTATACCGTACTCCAATATCAGCACTCTTGGAATGCCTCTTGTCCAATCAAAATACTTGGTCGGAACTAACTGTTGTATAATTGGAATTTTATTATTATTATTATTATTATTATTATTATTATTATTATTATTATATACTGATGTAAACATAGACGCCAGCAAATATTACCATATACATATGCTATTATTTATATATTATATACAATATATATACTATCCTATTATTTTCTTTCAATGTCTTATTTCTTTGCAAAGCGTCTTTAATGCAACTCTCAACATGGAGAAATACTGGTGCATATATCTATATAGATATACAGGTGCTCTCCCATGCTCTGGGAGCAGATATAACACCCATTGCGCATATATACATACATACATACATACACACACACATATATATATGCAATGGGTGTTATATCTGCTCCTATACCAAGGAACACTTGCAAATCAAAAGGATCCTCAACTTTGTCACAGAAGTCTTTATACAGATGTTTTCACATGATGAATAGTGTTGGCCATGACCAGTACATTTAATTTTAGGTATAAAACTGGTGGAATTTCACTTTAAATGTAATGCGCAAGGTAATCAGTACTAGATAGGTCTGAAGGCATATTGTTTCAATGGGACAGCAGAGAATGTGAAAATAAGAGGTTGCAAAAAGTTTGTGATGAGAGTTAAAATTCATTCCCATTTAGAATCTTTTTATTCTTATAATAATAAATCAACATTGCTGGTATTCCTTAACAGGAAAAAGATCAAGTCTTTACAGGTGCTGCAGTAATGACATTATCTTGCCAGCAGGGGGTTAAAGGAAATAATAAATGAAGAACAAAAGAACATCAGTGGTGATTGACTCCCTGCCTGCCTTACTGCGGTTATGCCTTCACATAATCATTAAAACACAACATATTACAGTATACAAGACACAAATGGACGGCTGAATAACAAATTGACACTGTGAGTATCTTATAGTTTAACTCAAGCTACAGTGTATGAAAGACTAATTAACTGGGGGTTTAAGAAGTTGTATTTTTTTGTAATATTGCGAGAAAAGAGCTGAATAGATCAAAGATTTCATTCATCCCATCAAAAGATATAACTGAAAGATATAACTGAAACTTAAAGGGCAATATGGTTGGAACGAGGAATAATATGGGTAGAACAGTTGAGGTGGATTGAAACATGAGGATAAAAGTACTTAATGACCTCAAATGTTGTGTGTAAATAGCTGGTCAATATCAGTGCAATGAAGCAGAAATGTTTTGGCAGCTCCTTTTAGCATTTGTTGACTAAAACACAGTTCATTCCAGAGCCATCAAAGGTTAACCTACAACAATGTCGAATGAATGACATTTTGCAAAATTATT
Source organism: Lucifuga dentata (assembly GCA_014773175.1). Classification (NCBI taxonomy): domain Eukaryota; kingdom Metazoa; phylum Chordata; class Actinopteri; order Ophidiiformes; family Bythitidae; genus Lucifuga; species Lucifuga dentata. Next base: position 12,531 of record VXCM01002335.1, read on the forward strand.
TTTTTGGTGACATTGCAGTTCAATCAAAAAGTCTGTTAAGATGCATATCAGCCATTACTTACAGTATACTAATGTGATAAAGATTGCACCAAAGCGTTTTCAAGCTGATATCAGCATCTACTATTTTCCCTCACAAATCACCAAAAGCCAAAGCTACTTTTTAATTTGACGCTACATATTCCTACAACAAAACCAATTTCACAATCAGGCAAATATTGGTAGAAAAAAAAGCAGTATTTGGTCCAATAATGACATTTTTATTATATAGCTTCCAATGTGAATCTCAACATGTAGAAATACTGGTGCATTGCTACACATAATATCTTTCATTTGTAGTAACCTTTAAACTAAAATTTAATTCATGATGTTAAATCTAGAATTAAATGGTTTTGTAACTGATTGGCAGTTGTTGTGTAAAACAGATATGAGTGATGACAGTTTTAGTCTATCAAATTTCTAAACCCACACTTGGAGACAGAAACGCCTGACAAGCATCAACACGCTGCTGTGTTGTCCTATAATTAAATCTTATTTCTTCCCTCGTTTGTGAAAGGGAAGCCTGTGCTGGAGAGCTGCCTGATGGGAGATTTTTCACCACAGATACAAAACAATTAACTGAAAATAGAAGCTGTCTCCTTTAATAGCCACTGTCTCAGATTTCCCTATTTGGAAATTAATGTACAAACCGTTTGTTGAATAAAGTCTATTTTATCCTTCTGATTTTCACAAACACTGAGGAACATCAGCTGCAAGTTTTGTGTTTTCTGTTCAGAACAGACAGAAGACGAACAATAAACCAGCGCCTCTGGCCTTGATATTTATTCTGAGACTCAGCTGCCATTTTGGTTCATGTGAAGATATTCATTGTGCAGCTTTTCCTGGGCCTCATAGAGTTTGCGCAGCTTCTTGGCTTGTCCTTTGCTGATCTCTTTCCCTTCAGCGTCGTGAGTAGGAAAACCCTACGAGCGGTAATGAGAAGAGAGATTAATATAGAAATGTTACAGAAATAAATACGCAAATAAAAAATATATGTATCTTCAAGGACATTCTTCTTACATTTCAAGAATAATATAACTCAAAGAGCTCTGCTTTTCACTCAAAATGTCCTCTAAATTCAGGGACATGCACGGCCAATCACAATTCATAATGATACTGTTCGCTTTCGTTTACGTTTGGATGATTATGCTGAGAAAAATTTCTCGCTCAAATTAGCCGACATAGCTTCTGGTTTAAAGAAACAGGAAAATAGAAAAGTATAGCTCTGGTTTTTGCAGTTGTATCTATTACTAAATCTATGATGCTAAAATAGTCTATGTCTGTATGCAGAAGTTAAACAGGTGTATTTATAGCCATATTGAACTAGGAAAGTTGAATCAAAGGTAATATTACATGTACATACATTAGAATATATTTAAAAAAAAATATGTAATCTATGTCTACATCTGCACTGACAGCAGAGCCAATAAACACACAGATAAAGGACTTGTTACCGTTTCATCAAATTTGGAAAATTTGTCTGTTTCGGTGAGAAACATGTCACACGGAGGAATCTTCATCTTTGCCAGTTTAGCCATCTACAACAGAAAGGCAGCAATTAAGTGAGAAACAAAAAAAGAATAAACCTTGGGATGGCAAAGTCTGAAATGCGTTAGCGTGAAAAGACAACAAAGCAGGAAATATATCAGAAAGTAAACACTTAAATAAAGCCATTTTAAAAAGGTATTATGATAATAATTCATGAAGGTACCACTGGAACTCCTGAGGCTCCATTACATCTGACAAAAGAAAGTTCTACTCAATTTATATTAAAATATAATTTAGTTACAAAAAAATATCAGTTATCATAATAATAATAATGGAAATCGCATCAAACAGTAATAGTGTTTGAAAAGGAAATCCTGTGTGCATGTGTGTGTGTGTGTGAGACTGACCTCCTGCTCTTGTTTCTTCCTGGCAGCCTCTTCCTTCTTCTTCCTCTTCTCTTCTTCCATCTGTATTAGAAAAAGACAAAGAGTTCAGAGGCACTTTTCAAGTTAGAAATGATCAATTTCAGGATTTCTACTATCAAAAAAAAAAAAAAAAAAAAATCAAATCATCTTTTGCCCCGTGGTTTAATTTCAGGCCAACTAGTAAGGACCTTAGCAAAAATGTCAGGCTCATGTGATGGGTTAGTTATAGCTCAAAACTTACATTCAGCCAAAATAAAATTTGGAAAACTTTTAGTTGCTCTTTAGTCCAGGGCATGTAAGCAGAAGTCACATGGATTCATAAGTAGGTCATTTATTGGACAGCATCCTGTGTGGTGAACTGTCTGCTTCTCTTGTGTTGATACCAAATATGAACAGATGAAGGCACATCATCAGCATCCTTCCACAGTTTGTTTTGTTCTGATCTGCTTTCTAGGCAGGAAGACCCACAGCCATTGCACATCCTCTCTGTATGTTTGACGTGGCTGTTTCAGATTAAATTTCCAGATCTAATGAATTGCAGCACAAATCTTTTCAGGTGTATCAGTCGTGGTTATGTTTGAGTCTTGAATGTAGTTATCCTTTGCAAAGCACCGTGTGATTACATTTAAAGAGACAGTACCAGTTTCCTCTCACCTTTTTCTTCTCCTCCCTCTCCTTCATCAAAGTCTCTTTATCCACTAGTTTCACCACAGTAGGGAGGCCTGTAACAGTCATTTCACGGAAAGTCACTTTCACTGATGGGCTATAAAGTTTTGCTTTGTATTTTTTTCCCCCAAACAGACCCCCCTCATCCTGCATTAACTTTTTATTTAAGGAATATGTCAACAGCTTGGTTACCTTCATGATCTTCCAATCGGACTCCGAGTTCAGGTAATGTGTCATCGCGGACCGTATCACACAGCTGCAATAACTCTGTCACTATACAGGATTTAAAAAAACACGCTTTAATTAAACCCTGAAAAGAATCCTGGAGAGAAAACATGAATTTATTTTTAACGTGGAAAATAGCGGTCGTCCATATGCTTTTGTGCCCTTTTATGTTGGTCAAACATTCTGTTGTGGACCAGTAAACATTTAAATGATATGTATGGCCCTCCATAGATATTTGCAACCTTGGTAAATAAAAGCAAAATGGGCTGTGAAAAAAACTTCTTTATGTTTATCCCCTTGGTCTTTCATTCTAAATATTAACAAAAATATAACCTTTAATTTAAGGAAATTTATTGAAAGGGAAAAGAAATTCTTATGAAACTAATATTTTTCTCAATCAGCCTGGAAAAGGATGTGGGTCAACATGTGTGTCTACGATCAGACGCCTGGTGGCATCTGATCATAGGTTGCCAGTATTTGTGGAGGATTCATTGAAACTACTGATGATTCCACCTCATTCTAAGATAAATTATTGGATTTGGTAACTCAAAATTAAAACATGCCCTCACCTTTCTGCTCTCGGGCGATTTTTCTGACACCTTCTCTGAAATCTGACAGCACTGTCAGGTACGGCATCACCGTGCTCTCCAGCTGGCAAAATACAACATATATCATACATTAATAGTGTGATCTTCAAATTGTGGAAAAAATATGAATCAACTGTTTTATTGGCATAATTGCATCAGTTTTATTTGAGCCTGAGAACAACAGGCAGATTACAAAATTGTATATGTCAAGATTAAGGCCATAGTTATAGTTTTTATATTATATACAGTATGTATGTGTTTTGACAGGAGCTAATTGATTCCTTAGCAGGGAAGACATTTATCTTTAAAGAGGGACAGATTATCCAGATTTCTGTGTTCTTGTTTTCATTTAGGATTTATTTTGTACATGAAAGCATTGCACCCCCCCCCCACGNAAAAAAAAAAAAAAAAAAACAGCAAAAAAAAAATATTGATCCACTTCTGCTCTCTCTCACTTACTGCAACACTACTGGGCAAACTGTGTGAGAACTGGCCTTTTCAAGTCTCTTTAAGGCCCCTTCCTGAAAAGTTGATGCAAAAGGTAGATGCATCCTGCAGTAACAATGTTCAACACTACATATTACTATAGAAATGAGGGAAAATAACCAAAAGCGTAAGATGTCCCCTCTAAATTAATGTGTCCTGAGAATCAAAGACACATTTCCTCCAACAGGAAAAATAGCAAATACCATGAAAGTCTCTCTGTACTTACATCGATGTTCAGACTTTGTCCTCCCACTGGAAAGCCGATGGGCTCTGATCCTTCAATGGCACCAAATACCTGGAAGACATCAACAGTCTCATTTCAATGAGCTGGAAGCCTCCTGCCTTCCTTTTTAAATACATCAATACTACAGCTGGCATCATACTTAAAAACAAGGAAGCTACCCTCAACAAATCAGAATCAAATCTGTCTTGTTTCTTTCATATTTAGGGGGAAACCATTCACTGTCTGATGAAAGCAGCAGCGCCTTTAATGACTTGCTCACCTTCAGCATGCTGGTGAGATACGCGGCGATGCTTTCCAGCAGCATGCGGTTGGGCTTCAGCTTGGCGTTCTTCCTGCTGGCGATGTACGTGTTGCTTTGGCTGACCAGCGCTCTCATCTCCTCCATGGCAGTGCGAGTATCCATGTTGTCGCACAGAGCTTCATGGATGGCAGACTTCCTGTCATAGAAACTGAACAACAAAAGAAACCCCTGGCTTTTAATCTCAAAACTTATACACCTGATGATTGTGGACATCCTTAACCAGGGTGCTTTAACTTTAAAGGGGATATATTATACTGACTCCCATGTTCTTATTGTCATTTAGGGTCTATTTTAAAAACTTTGCAATGCTTTAATGTGAAAAAAAAAACAAACAAACAAAGAAAAACATCAATTTGATTCACTTTTACTCTCCACTGCTGCAGCACTGGTGTGCACAATGAGTGAAAACAGGCCATTTTAGGTACTCACTAGTTACCAACTTGGTGGGTACATCTAACCTGGTGTATAGGAGGGAAACTCACGTGTTACATGCTGATGTCAACATATTACAGAAGTAAAGGACCAATCAAAAATGAAGCTTTCAGGACAGTTCAGGGTTTGTCAAACTGGAAGCATTCCCATACGCAGCTTTGACAATGCTCAACACAAACGCCTAATTAAACATGAAGGGAAAATAACTGTAAGATGAACATGTCCCCTTGAAGACACCCTGAAACAGTGACAAAACAGCTTAGGAAAAGGTAACAATAGTAATACTGGAATACTCTTTATTCTTTTAATTTGTGTAACTTGTTGCAACATGCTTGGTGCCATGTTTTGCTTGCTGTTTGCTAGTTTTGTATTACTGCTGCCACTCAATTAACCTATGGGGACAATAAAGCTGAAGTTAAAGTTAAAAACTCTGCTGCAGACACTGTATTCACACACTGAAGAGCTTTTTGTAACAAGAAACTGTCTCATTTGCGTTTCGTTGATCTCCATCTCAGAAAATAAACCCTTGTTTGCACATGTGGACTGTTTCAGGTCTAAACCATGTAAACACATATAATTAGGGATGGCCACTGAAAAGACGCTGTTAAAAAAAAAAAAAAAAAAAATCAATTATAGGCAAAAAAGCAATCAGTCATCATGACCTTTAGTCTAGCATAGCATATGTGGCTATGCTTTTACCAAAACTGATTTATTTGAGAGTAAGTTAATTAACAGTTTGGGAGATTTCATGAGATTAATACTGCGAGCAGAATGACATGAAGCATCACTGCTACTCTCACCAGTTGTTAAGCTCCACTTCTGCTGCCTCCCACTTCTCAAACTGATCAGTGATATCAGTCGGAGCACGCAGGATGTCTTTCACGTTGAGGAAGAACTCCTGTTGTAAGAACAAAACAGATAAATCAGCACAAAACAGGAGCTGATCTCAGCATTAGGATCATTTCTGAAACAAAAAGCCCAGGCTCATATGTTCACTTACATTCATGAACTTCTCGTACTGGACAGCGGACTCCATCGTGTTAGAGGAGTAGTCTAAGGTGTCTTTCCAGGAATGCATTAAGAACGCCAGACGGAGCTGACGAGCTGCAGGATTAACACAGGAAGCGTTAATGCCATTTCCACTAACACGAAACTCACACAGCAGCAAAATACTTTTCTGTACAGACAATTTCATCTCTGCTAAGACTGGTAAGTACAGTTATGTTCATCCTGTACCAGTGAGTTACTTTACTTTATTTACCAAAACAAGTAAGAAGACAGATACATCTTTCTTTAATTAACAAGGGAAACTCAACAAAGTCACATACTTCTTTTTGGAATTTAAAGTAGTATTAATGAGTCCTTAATAAACTTGAAAAAAATATACAACCAATACAGTCAAATATAAGCTAGTAAAAAAAAACAAAAAAACAACAACACTGCATTAATAAAATGGACAAACCTTTAGCAATTTCTATCACACATGTACTGTAGAAGTCAGTATTTCACTCTGAGTGGCTACCTTAGTGATGGAAATGAGTCACAATATCTTATGTTGCATCAAGTGGCCAATTGTGATGTTTCGCTCATGTGTCACATATTAGATATGTATTGTTAAAAATGTAAACAGTAAAAAAAAACAAACAAACAAAAAAAAAAACATGGAATCAGATATTCTGAGATCCATTTTTGGCCACATTCATATGTGGAAGTAAATCTGAAATATCTGCCAATGTGACTGTTGTCTAAACATAAGGAGCATAATTTCCTTGCCGTCATTTGCTTCCGTTGCAGCTTTCTGTTTACTCAGAAACTTGGCTTTGGTTTGAATGTGGATGGTTTCAGGTCTAATCTGTGTGAATACAGCTATGGGCCACTTAAAGTGAAAAAACAATCTTATTTTTAGATGAATCACCTGCCCATTACGATATGAACACTATGGATTACTTATTCAAGCAGAACATATGAGTCACCTGTATTCTTTTCCAGGGCATCTTTTATCGTGATGAAATTCTTCAGAGATTTTGACATTTTGCAGCCTGCGATCGTCAGGTGTCCAGTGTGCAGGAAGTAGCGAACCCAGTAATCATTCTCAAAGAAAGCCTGTGTGACGAATAACCAAAGTTAAATAAAGATTGGGTCTTACTGTCTCATCATATGTTAAGTAGCTTCCAAAGCATTTGGGTTCATCAATTCTAATGACTGTATGAATGCATCTTACATGCAGCTTTTACAGCTACTGACAATGATAGGTGGTAAAAGTCTTTACCTCAGACTGAGCCAACTCATTGTCATGATGGGGGAATCGGAGATCAAACCCACCGCCGTGGATATCCATGGACTCTCCCAAGATAGAGCCAGCCATCGCCGAACATTCAATATGCCAGCCTGGCCTTCCCTATTACAATATGAGGAAAAAAAAAACAAAAACAAACGATCAAACACTGCTTTTCTACTTTCTGTCAAAAAAAAAAAAAAAAACCAAAAAACCCCCAAATCATCCATGTACTAAGTTTTCATGTTATTACCCTCAATTTATAGGTGAAGGTTAACCACCCTTTTCTGGAAGTTTTGTTGTTCTTTGATAAGTTGGATTTGAATGTGGCGAGATGCCTACATAAAAAAACTTTACTCTCACCTTCCCCCACGGAGAATCCCATGAAGGTTCTCCTGGTTTAGAGGCTTTCCACAAGGCAAAGTCATTTTGGGATTTTTTCTCACTTAATCGGTCTGCAGAGATGCTCAGGTCACCTAAAGATTACATGAGACCAGGAAATAGAAATAACATCTTAAACAGACCAACTGACCACCATTTTCCAAGAATAGAGATTGCTGAAAGATTCTTTAAATGGCACTTCATAATTGTTAGTAAAGTAAAACAGTAGTGAAGTTACTATGAGAAATCTATCTAATATGTGCAAACTTTGACTTTAAAATGTTGTGGTCTTCCCAGACTCTTGCTTTTTCTTTTGTTTGTAAAAAAAAAAATATCTGTTTACCTTAAATATGCAAGTAATAAACACCTAGCAGGGAATGTAGATGCAGCAATCAGAACCCATCTCACTGGCCTGTCTAAATATATTTTAATGTATGTCTATTTTACAGTGAAACAGTTCTGGTGTCAAAACATCTAAAAATGTACCTTCTCCCTCTTGTAAAGCTTTATGGTCACCAACTGCCTCAGGCACCAGTTTGGCATACGAGTGCTGAGGACTGGCATCAAATTTTGCCGTATCAAAGTACACAGAACCGTTTGATTCATATCTGAAAACGGCAGAAAACAAGTTTAGTTTGGTCAAATTCTTACTGCAATAACTGATAATGTAGAAATCAGAGATACTTGCGGTTTGTTCCTCACCCGTATCCATTTGAGACTATTTTCTCCACAAAGTCCACAATCTCTGGCACATATTCACTAACACGAGTGAGAACATCAGGGGGGAGGACCTGGTGACCATAAAGACGATTCATGATCAGTAACAGTTATACCGATCTACATTTAAAGGGCCGTAAAGTGAATTAAACACAAGAACATCAGACTCATGGACATTAAAAACATAGTTTGTTTTCCTTCCACCTACATTCAGGGCTTCCATGTCTTTGTGGTACTCTCCTTCCCAGAATTTAGGAAGAGTGGAGAAGATCGAATTCTCTGTGACTTGACTTCCAAACTGCTGGTCCAACCAATCTGCCAGCAAGTCTTTCGCGTTTTCCAACAGCTCCTTCAACAAAATAACAAAAAGTTTTCAGCATCTTTTGGCATATATAATTTTTTTGTCAGCCTCGAAGATACCAAAAACCTGCAGAAAGAAGTTCTGATTAACTCTTTTAATAAATTCATTCCTTATTATTAATATATGCATAGACTTTAAAATACAAGGAGAAAATATACCTTCCTCCATAGAAAACAACTGAAACTCAAATATTATTGCAAAATATTCCAATCCAGATGACGATAAATAAAAAAAAAAAAAAAATTGAATAAATCTTTGTATTGAACACACATTGCTTCTTGCGTGCTAAAGAATTTTCACATTGAGAAGCTCTAGACTACAACAGTACAGAGCAGATAATGGAAAATTTGTCAAGAATAAATTCATACAGATCAACAATATAGAGCAGCAACATATATTTATACACGCCCTCTAAAAAAAATACATTTAAGAGTAAAGTTTAAAATACATATACACATTTTTAAAAATAATGTTAATGTAATGTTATAATAAAATATGTTTTTAGACCATGTATTTGACATTTGGTTTATAGTAAATAGAGAAAACAAGAAGCCACTCTGAGAGTGCACAACTCTGCCAAGGCCAACAAAATGAACCCAATCAATGAATGCAGGATAGTGCAAATATTAGAATTAGTGTCTGTGTAGCTAGTTATAAATCAGTGATACGTTGTTTATAAGTTCTTTCACAGACTGTCCCATTAGCAATGATTTTTACTGACTAAAAACTTCTTCTGGATCGTGGATCTGGAATATGATCAGATAACTTCCAAAATTTAATCACTTCTTCCTCTTGACATTGTCTATCTGTTCCCCAACTTTCATCCAAATCTATCCGTAACTTTTCTAGATATTCTGCTAACAATCAAACAAATTCCAATGATGATGTAACTGTCTTGATGGAGGTACCAAACGATTCTGCTCTTACCTGAGCCAGAGGCTGAATGGCTTCATCTGCTGCTTTGCTCTCCATCGCCGCCTGCAGGGGCTTCAGTGCGGCAGCGACTGTAGCATCCAGCCTTTCTAACATCTGCTTCTTATCAGGGTCTGTAGTTGAAGCCAAATGGGCCTGAAATGGCTGAAATCGACAAAAACTAAAGGTCAACTTCAGGAAACCTATTGTTGTAAGTATGGTTGCACAATTAGTCATAGTTAATAGTAGTTTTGGGTTCATGTGGTTCATTAAACTTCATCAGCAGATGTTGTTGCTGATCTGGTGTATCAAATCAAACGCCAGTCTGTGTGTGGATGTTATCTAACTACATTTACCAAAGAGGAAATGCAGTTATATAGCAAATTAGAAATAGCATTTTATGGTGACCTTAGAATTAAGTCCAATTTTTTTGTTTTTTTTACCCATTCAAGATTTGTTAAGATTTTTGAGATTTGTACATTCAAATAAACTTCTATTTATAGGATTACTATAAAAAAAAATATGAAAGTGAGGATGATATGAGTCAGTGTCTCATTCTGTTTTCAAATATGGACAAGCAACCATGAAAATAACTGGGGTTTAATTATGTAATTATGCTTACTGCTTTAGACATAGCATGTCGCCCTGGTTGTAAGGCGATTTGACCTTTCAGAAGGTCTTAAATCTGGTCCGCCACATCTGGGCTTAAATTGTGCCTGCTGATAATCCATAATAGCATTCTCATGCCTGACTTTTTTCATTAAGATTGGTGTCTTACTTTTTAGAAGTAGACAAAAAATGTTGACAAATGTCTTATCCTGCAATGTTAAACAGAGAACAATAATAACTGTATCCCCCCCCNCCAAAAAAAAAGAAAAGAAAAAAATCAAATTGACTCTTCCAAGTCCCAACTAACTACAAAATTTCACAGAAACCCATCAGACGCAGGCAGGCAGAGGTAATAAAGATGTTATTCTTAAAATAAGATATGATGATAAGATGTGAATGATAAGATATGAAAACTAACTTCTTATTTACCACAACATGAATATGAGAGTAATCATGCCACAGTGATTTGCTAGAGGCTTTTTAAAAATTATTTCGTCTTACTCCTCTCGCACTCAGGACGTCTTGCAGGATGTGGGCAGCATGCTGCTGTTTCTGCTTGTACTGGTCCAGCAAGAAGTTCTGCCGTGCCCTCTTGATTATCTGAATCAAAGAAACACCAACATTAAAGCATTTACGTCTAAAAATAAAAGCACAATAAGGACACCCTTAGCTCACACAGGGACTGAAGAGACCCCATTTCAAAGGAAACAGTCAAAATGATGCCCTTTTTTCACTTCAAAATAACTATTTATCAACTTATTATCATTGTTAATACTTAAATCAAGAAATGTTATTATACTAATATTGATGTCTGTGATTTGTCCATTGTTTCCTTATGGGATTTGGTACTTGGGTTCAAGATAACCACTTAACCATAATGTCTGTGAAGCTCCAGTTATAATTACATCTCAAAATGAGTCATAAGCCAGCAAAAAATAAACCAAACTCACTTTGTCGTCTATGTCTGTGATGTTCATGCAGTAGAGGACGTCGTACTTGAAGTAATCCCTCAGTATTCTTCGAAGAATATCGAAAGATATGTATGATCTGGAATTAAAGAGTAACAGAAGAATATGGTCATAGAAAGGATGGTTTTAAACCATTATAAGTGAAATTCTGACCTTGAACTTTTTTTAAATTTTATTTTGGATTTTATCAGTTTGCTTGGCATGCATCTGTTCCTTAGTTCTAATGATCTGTTTACCTGGCGTGTCCCATGTGCGATGCATCGTACACGGTAGGTCCACAGCAATACCATGTGACTTTATTCCCTTTCTGGGGGACAAACAACTCCTGCAACATTAAGGCAATGGAGGTAAATACAAACTGTCTTTCACATGTTCTTTGCGTGGAGCTTTTGGTCGATGAGAATCTGCAGCGCTGATCCCAAACAAGCATAGATGTATATTATAGGAGACGTTCAGCTCCTGTTATTTTGATGTTTCGTCTTTCATCTTTTGAAGTAAATTCAGAGCTTTAGTGTTTGTGTGATGGGCGTCAACACAATTAAGAAAACACAAAGCTAGTTTTTCCCTGCTTTCTTCAGTAGATTCTTAATAGGCAAATTGTCTGCACTCGGTCTGGATGCACAATTCTTGTCAGCCAAGTCATTGTTGGAACTTATCTCTTTCAGCATATGACAAATGTCTCCTGCAGGAATCAAACCGCGGACGTAGCAATGATGCACCCAGGCATCTCAAACTTTTAGATGCGTGTCTGTATTCGCTTTCTCAGGAAGTTTATTCTGAGACAAACTGCTGAGTTTTAGTCTCCACAGTGGATGCGAGCTTTTATATTCCCTCTGTCTCACCTTTGTTCTTGTCAAGCTGTTGTAGAGCTGCAGCTGTGGAACATCCGTCCCTGCCGGTGGAGACCAAGGCGGCTGAACCCTCTTTCCTTTCACTAAAATGAAATAAAAGGCAGAAGACAGAAGCTTATTTAAACGGAGGACTTCAGACATTGAAACAAATTTTTACATGTGCGGCTGGAGTGAAGAACACGGAGAGGAGGTTATGACGGCTCTGAATTCTTGTCTGCTATTGCATCCTAATGGCGATAACATGATGAGCCAATGTGATCAAAAAGATAATAATACATTTTATTTGTTGGTGCCTTTCACAACACTCAGGAACACCTTACAGTACAACAAGGAATTCAAATAAAAACAAAAAAAAAACTTTCTCATGTTCAAAGCTTGTGTAGCTAGCATCAAAACCAACATATTTAATTTTTTTTTTTTTTAATCTGTNTTTTTTTTTTTTTTTGGTCTCAGCTGTGATTATGGTAATATAGAGTAAGTTGTGTACATGGCTGAAATAAATAGGATTCCCTCATTTGCTGAATCTGTTCTATATCTATAATCTAATCTACTGTGAATGAACCACTGCTTAATAAGTGTAAGTATGCTATAGGTCAGGAAAAAATGCATGTACAGAATGCTAATGCCAGTACTTCAGTAAACTTACAATAGCATCATCTAAGAGTATTCACTTTATGTAACTCATATTTTAAATCATCATGACGATGATTTCATATCAGCCAGACTGACACTGGATCATTGATTATTTGCTGTTCATATTATTCTGTGATGTTTCTTTATTTTTGGATCTTTTGTAATTTGCCTGTTTCTCCACCTGCGGCTCCTATGTCACACCCATCGCTGGAGGAGAGGGAATCTCTCTTTGAATAGCCTCTCCTGAGGTTTCTTCCATTTTTCCTTACGTAATTTTTTAAATGGAATTTCTCCTCATCTGCTTAGTGAGCTTGGGGTCAGGAACCGTTAATGTGTGGGTCTGTAAAGCCCTTTGGGACGCTGTGTGTGATATTGAGCGAAACAAATAATATCGACTTGGACTTAATTTGAGTACACCCACGCCAGTTTGTGCTGATTTCGATGTGATGATGGTGTTTATATAATGGAGGAAAACCAGTAGAAACAGCAGCAAAAAAAGAATTTCCTTCAAGTCTTTGTCCTGACAGTTCAGACTTGAGTCATGGATAAAGACAAATTAATATCATCAACATGTTATTTGTCTACAATTGCTTTTGGTTTTTGTCACACACCAGAAAAAAGAGAGACTAAATTTGAAAGTAATAGAAATCGTCATGCTATGTAACATACAGCTCCATTCTGAAACTGATACTCAGCATCAAAACCATACACAGCACACACACAAACACACAGGTGCAGACACCCAGCAGGAAAGAGCAAAACATCCCTCATGCTTTAGAACAAATGCAATGCAATTTTGCTAGAGGAAAATTGTATCTGATGTGCTGCAAAATGACACTACTTGAGAGGTGAAACATGCGACGACGAAACCATTCCAGCACAGGCGGGTCTGAGTCTCTCTGAAGCTAAATGGCTACGGGCAAAAACAAGGTTGGAATGAGGTTCGCTCCAGCTGCTGTTGAATTAGTTTAACAATGATAAACTAAACGCTCCTTAGTGCTCACATACAATCTTGATCAAAGAAAAGATCATAAAAATCCTTCCAGGCATCACGTGCAGCATGTTTCCAGTCAGGCACAGTGAAACTAAAGCTTCACTCAAACCCCTGCAGTCCAAAAGAGTTCTGGGTTTGAAGAAGGAGCTGGTTCGAGCTGCATGTAAACAATGCTAATTTTTCTTGCCTTTGGGATCTCTGACAGCTTAAAGGACCATACCATCCAGTTTGCATGTTTAAAGGACCACACTGGTGATCGTGCATGTTTGAGCCAGGTATATACAACTTCCATACGTATATGTTACATCATTGCCAACCAATTTCCAAAACATAAAACCATGTTTTAGTTTTCCTGTTATTTTTTTTTAAAACCCATAATCTTTCAAAATAAAATGTTTAAGTGATACAAGAACCTTAAAACTCAATGTTTCACCTTCTAACACTCATGCACGATTGTAGAAGGCACGATCGTTTTAATTTCTCTAAATACCATCCTCTCCTGGGACTATATTTTCTGGAGGAGACACACATTGTCTTCCCTGCAGCTCCGTGTTGGATCAGTTAAATAAAGTTACTTTGAAAAAAACTTCATAGACATCATGATCGCTGTGATGGAGTACTTACTACAGTAAGTTTACAGTACTTACTACAGTACTACAGTACTTACTACTACTACTTATGGCATTTCCAATTTCTAGAAATTGATTTTAATAGCATACTGGAATGAACTGAAACTAATGGCAGTGTGGAAGGTAGGAAAAAAATTCTAAAATGTACTGCTCCAGCAATGTATTTTGGGAAATGGTTGTCAATAACGTAACATATAAGTGTATATTTATCAGGCTAAAATGTGCCCAGTCGCCAATGTTGTGCTGAGATCTGCACCCCTGCCAAGAATTGCATCCCCACTCGCAGACAATGGATCATACATGTAATTCAAGACAATATATATTCCTTTCAATAACTTTTATCAAAGAGTGATTATGGTACTTCTTAGAGGTAATAACAATAATGTCTATTGGGCAGCAGTGATTCAGTCCGCCATTCTTATTTATTTGTTATTTCTGTCGAAAAAAGCATCCCCTCCTTTCTCGGGCCTGAGGAGGCTTGAGAGCACCATACTCACCCTGTCACACAAAAATAACCCCAAATGTGAGTTTTTAACATCATTTCATTCCTTCATCTTCAGTAAATGATTTAAACTTGGGGATGCAAATCTCGTTGAAGAGCCACTTGCTGAAAAATGCATCCCCTCCTTTCTCAGACCTGAGGAGGGTTACATGCACCAGACTCACCCTGTCATATCCAAATAGCCCTAAAGATGAGCTGTTAACTTGATTTCATTCCTTCATCTTCAGAAAATTATTTACAGTGGGATGCAAATCTTGGGCAGGGATGCAGATTTCGGCAAACACCGGTATGTTCCTTTAAAAATAAAAAAAATCAGGGTTGGTGTAACGGAAGCTCGTCTGTTTGGGCCTCGCGCCTTCATCTGTCTACTCACTGCTGCTCTCTGCGCTGAGGTCCTGCTGCATGGCGGCTATGTGTCTGAACCAGCGCAGGGCGTGGACGTGCTGCGGCGCGGGGGGCCCGCGGAGGAGCATAAAGGCTTTCAGGTCGGCCTGCGAGGGGCTGAACCCGGCCAGGTAGCTGCGCAAGGTTAGGTGGTCATTCAGGGCTTCCAGCGCCGCCTCCTCGCTTATCTGCAGCAAGGAGCCAAACTCAAAGGCTGCAGAAACAAAAGGGCAAATGTAAAGAATTACCCGCCAGGCCGCCGCAGCAGCACACCTTTAGTTTGGACATGAGGACGACGACGAGAGCAAAGGGATCTAGTGCGTCTAGTAGCGATGAGAAATATTTGGGTTTTTTTTTTATCAATAGCTGAAGTTATTATAATGAAATTAAGTCGATTTTGATATGGGCTGACAGCTTGAATTAACTAGTTGAGTCTCAACCTACCAGACACACAAACACACGCACACACACCCATAGCTACTCTTTTAGAGCAGAAATGGTGGGATAAACACATTTCTATCAGTTTGTCTATTCTTAGCATGCTTTAATTTTACAAAAGTGGCACATTCTGATGTATTTTGTGATCCCCAGTATAAACTGCAATCATGACTAAGAAATTAAAGTTTTATTTTAACTAAAGCACAGATATTGTGAGTTGCAGGAAGAAACATGAGAACATTTCGTTTAAGCGTGTGATAAAATATGATGTGATATCATCGATTTAACACTGTTCTTGACCGTGGTGACGGATGTGTTCTCTCTGCAGGACAATGACTGGAAGATGAAACAAAAAGGATGTCGCATTCCAAACATTTGTCTTATCCGCTCTACCGATAAGACAAATGAATAAATAAGTCAACTACTATATATAAAGTCACAAAACCTCATCAGTCTTGATCTTTTTTCTATCAGTCTATCAGCTTCTCTATCAGTATCAGATGGAGAATAGACACACAAGCCAACACAGGACTTACAAGCACGACCTGTGAAATATTCAGAGTGAAACGCAAAACCAAAATTCCCCGAACCAGCCGATATACCAAGTGTAAAAACAAAACCCAGTCAAAAAGAAACTGAAACAAAGACAAAAGCTAAAAATTCTGTTATTTTCACCCCAAACAGATGATAAAAAGTGAAACTGGGTTAAACTTTACAGATCTACATGAACCCATATCTTAGAAAACAGACTGACTCACTCTTATTTAGGAAAATAAGACAGAATATATCAAAAGAAATTCAATCATAAAAAAAAATTACTGTGATGTTCTGTTAATGCATTGGACTTTAATTGAAATCAACTGGACTAAACACCATCTGATAGACTCTAATGTCACATGGTACTAGATCCCACATCTTTAATTTGAAAAATGTGGAGGTCTTTGATTTTTATGATCCTGTCATTTTAATTGTAACATGCTCCCTATCAAGCTTTCATATTTCTGAAAGAGGCTTGGATGCTTGGAAATTAGCCTTCAAGCAGCATTTCTCCCCTCAAACTTGCCTCATATCTAACAACCAGAATATACCTTTCAAACTCAAAAGCATCTTTTTGGGGTACTCTTATGATAGCAGAATTAGGTTTGTCTTTAATTTGTTTAACTCCCAGAGCGAACTGTCATCGTTTCAAGAGTTTTTCAGTCTGAATCCTGGCATCTCAGAAAAAGACTTCAAGATGATTATAAAAGATATTTCACCTAAACTTCACTTTACAAGTGATGTAATCTAGTCTCAAAATTGGAAAAAGAGTAATAATGTGCGCATTAGAAAAAATGTTTGTTTCTGGAGTCATTCATTTCTCTTTGCTGCTGGAAAAATACTTACCCACATAACATTTCTGCTACAAATACAGAAAAATAATTAAAGTTTAAGTTTATACACAGGTTTTATCCATGAAATCCTTAATAAGTACATTTAAAGATGACAATTCCTCAGACTTCATTCTGTAACTCACAAAGAAAGTTTGATGCATTTATTCTTCAGATGTCCCTACTTTGTTCACTTTTGGAGAAATGTTTCTCTCCTTATATTTAGTTCTTTCGCTAGGATAATCAACATGAAAGAATCCTTATTTTTGAATTGTAATACAGGTAAGTCCTTTATGGCTAATTCCTTAACATTTCTATGCATTTTGGAAAAATTTCATATCCATAAGGCAAGAATAACTCATTTCAAGACAAGCTATAAGTTATTTCTGATAGCCTTTTCTTTCTGACTCTTTCAGGAATGTTTACCCATATGGGAAATCTATTAAAACTTCCCTCATTTTAGATAAATTCAAATGTTTTATTAAACTGTAACTGAACTGAACTTTTTTTCTAATTTTAATTCATAAATTTAACTTTATTGCGTATTACTGTGAAACGTTTTCTTTATTTCCATTGGTCAAGCATTTTTATTTATCACCTCTTTATTTACTTATTTATTCATTTTGTAGACTGTTGAAGTGTCCCATGTATTGTTCATTGTTCTTTATTTTATAAATAAAGAGTAAAAAAAAGATCTTAGAAAACATCTGCACGTGTGTGAAGGTGTTTACAAAATAATAAACACAAAGGATTCATAGGAACAGAGTGTCATAGAGACTGATGCTTGTGTCAAGTTAAACCTGCTTTTCAAGCCATCGATTGTCAAAACTAATTACCTGTAACTAATAATTATCAGTACTTTAAAGCTGGAGCACGCCAGCCCAAACCCCATTCAAAGGTCCGGCTACTTAAAACTTTTTACTTGATGTCATTAAAAGATGACTGAATGAGCCTAATAATCAGCGAGAAAGATTTGGGCAGCTAAGAAATCGAGGAGACTTTAACACTTTAAACTTTACTAAAAACAAAACACTTCTTTACGTAAAATGAGCGCCGAATTTAAGAGTGTCTCCTTAATTACAACTGGGGAAAGGTCTTTAACTAAATTTAATAATTTCTGAGTATTTGCAGTTACGTAACGATGCTTTCAGTGGAAATAGGCAGATTTGTAAACCAGATTCTAGCTCTTACCTTAGTTTTAAAGAGACACAAAAGCATACGGAAGTGAAGGAAGGACTGCTGAAATAACTGCCAAATCAATTTTTACACTCTAAATAATACTAAACTAAAACCCTAATTTGTGTAATATTTAAGCCGAATTGAAGAACGTCTCCTGTACTATAAAACGATTTATGTTTCTTGAATATCTTCATTTATGTACGTATACTAATATACACCGCCGCATTTACGAATAAATAACCAGATTTAAAAACGGAGTTTGGCGTATGGTTCTCCGTCCGTTCAAGCTAAGCGGCTCGTCTGACAGCTTAGTCACATTAGCTACTGTTTGACTGGCTGCAATGGCTGTTCCATGAAAGATATAAAAACCTGCTTCCACAACCTTCACGTTTATTTTCAAGGAATAAACCAATAATGTAATAAAATAAAGGACATTTTTGCTGTACCTTGCTCTTCGGAGGTAGACATTGCTACAGCGGGGGATAGTTGGATGCTGATGCAACAATAACGTGTCCGGAAGAGGCGTTCACGAACTGCATGCTAACATATGTAATCTGGATTTTAATTTATTTTTATTCAGACAAATGGGTTTCAAGTTCAAAATACAGAAATAAATACATGCAACCAAAAGGAGCTCCATATCTACAATATGCAATAAATTTATCCAGTCTAAACATATATTGTATAAAGCTTTAACATAGATTCTGGTGTGTGTTCTATAACTCTTGCCCCAAAATATTTTTTATAATTTTATTTTTGAAATTCCAAAAAGTCAAAAAAAAAAAAAAAAAAAAAAATTAGCATTTTGCTGGTTTTTAAAATGTCATTCTCCTGTTATGATTATTACTTATTGCTATTAGTATGACAACATGGGTATTGGAATGTGTTTTATATTATATATTTCCTTATTAATTTGAAAGATACTTTATTCACAAAGACCAAATACACAACAAGCAGTTGTCTAATCTATTGAAAACTAATTTGAAAATATATTTTATACAATTAGAAAATATAAGAATCAGAAAGCAGAAAGAGCTATTTTAGTTTTTATCAAGTCTTTTTTTTTTGTAAAATTCACATTGTCACTATACATTTCAAGTATTTCAGTTTTGCATTCAATTATTTTAATGTATCTCTGTAATATGTTAGTATGTTGAATAATGATGATATTTGATAAAGTTTAAAAAAAAAAAAAAAGCTAACAGGTCGGAGCAGGAACCAATGTGTTTGAACCTGGCAGCGGGGGATACAAATGAGTGTCGGTTCCCTTAAGCGGAAGTTTAGTTCATTGGTAACCGTCGAACAGGTATAAAAAGTCCGGATGTTATCCCAGTCGTTAAACTAGTTCAGTTTTTAACACAGCGGCTGAATGCAACGTGTTTTTTTTTTTTGGTGCTGTAGTAAAACTGAAATGTCTAAGTCGTACTTTGACAAGCTGAAATGTTTTTATGAGCGCTACAGTGAGTATGTCAGGAAAAATCCAGCTGCCACAGCACAGCTGGAGAGTGCCGTGCGGACTCTGTCATACCTGATCGCAGGTCAGTTAACGCGAAAACAGAGTTTTACGCAGACACTAAGAATAAAGAATAGTTTAACTTAAAGCCAGAATAAAGTATTAACGGCGCACAACGAATGTTGTTTGCTACAAAAGAGTGTTATGTTTCTTTTTAACGGTTTCACTAACTTCCCTGCTTTCGACACGTTATCAATTTCAACATGTCATAACACTTATTTTGCAGGACGATTTGCAGAGTCACATGAAGTATCTGAACTCGGTAAGCAAACATTATGGATCTTAACATTCATCTCATCATCATCATTCTCATCATCATACATTTCAGATCATCTTTCTTACAGTGACACCCATTACTATTAATAATCTTGTAAGAAATTATTTTAATACAGCCATTTGGATTGAATGAAGTCAACTTTGTACAGATGCTGTTGAGTTTTCTTATTGAGAAAATCCCTATGATAACCCCACATTAGTGTGGTTAAGTGATGAATACTGATAACACATAATTATACATTTCTGTCCAGTCAGCAAGCATTAGGTGGGTGAGTAGCAACTTTTTGAAACCAAACGAAACAAGAGAGGGAGAGAGAGAGAGATTATTTTGCTTGTAAGGCCAAAAGAGATGCAGCAGCAAAAAATGTTGGATCTCTGGTTTCTGTGATCAAATCTGATATCTTAGGCTCAGAAATAAGTTTTATTTTACTCTTAAACAAGGTGACCAAAACAGCCTTCTTCTTTCTTAGAAATATTGCCTAGGTATGGTCATTTCTTAACAAGATTCTTAGCCAAAAGGTTAGACTACTGCAACACACTTTTTATTGACCTTTCAAAAAAAAAAAAAAAANAAAAAAAAAAAAAAAGACTACTGAGAGGTTACATCTTATTCATAACTCCGATCTTTGACAAAAGAGTAAAAAAGAGAGCATATCTCCAGTTTTATCTAAATTCCATTGGATCCCTTTATCTTTCAGAAGAGGTTTCAAAGTGGTGTACAAGGCTCTAAATGGCTTAGACGCTTTCTTATTTTCTGTGCCGTCACAATCACTCAGATCCTTCACTACTGACCTTAGATTTCCCAAAACAAAGTCAAAAGAAAAATGGAAGTTGGAGCATTTTACAGCTATGCCCCTGTGGAACCCTGTGAGCATCTTAAATCAACAACTAATAAATTATCTCTTTCAGCTAGCTTTTAATTAGCCTTTTAACTTAATGTTTTTGATTGCGAATTCTTTTATCCATGCTTTTAATGTCATTTTTATGTATAAATGAATTGGCTACATTTATAGTAATAAAGCACAACAAAAAATGTCTTGTGTTATGTGTTTATTCTTTGGTCTGTTTGGGTCTTTCTGTAGTGTTCTGGATGAATAACCTTCCTCCTTGTGACTTTGTGTGTTTTCAGTGTACTCTGCCTCCAATCTCCTGGTGCTCTTCAATGACAGCATTCTGCGCAAGAGGCTCAGATGTGCTGTCCCTATGGTGAGCACCAAAAAAAAAAAAAAAAAATNAAAAAAAAAAAAAAAAAACTATATTCCTTTAAACCCAGTTTTATTCAGGGAGAAATAAATGCTCCTGAGGAGACATGAACTCTGATGTGTTTGGATTGTGCAGGCTGATCAGGTTACTGTACATAAGAACAGAGAATGAGAGAGAGGATGGTCTGTCTGAATACAAGAGTTTCAGATAAAAAAATAATTCCTTCAAAATACATTCTGGTGTCAGTAGGCGGTGCACAAAGCCAACTCAACATCTTACCCTTAATTCTTTTCTTGGTTTTGAGAATTTATCATGAATATTTCTCCATGTGGCTTTTCAGAGCTTGTTGACCCCTTAACTCCCTGGTGTTTTCTGGCCACGAATTTGAGCTACTTTCAGAGTCCTTGAAGTTTTTTAGACATCCGTTATAAAGGTGCAGACAAGCTTGGCAGTGTTCATGTTTTGCTATCAGTGCTAATGTTGATAGGCCAGTGAGGTGTTTGCTCCAAGTGAATGAACAAAAACAAAAGTTGAGCTCTGCCTGATGACCCCCTTTACGTGTAACCATGTGACCAGCCATGTGATATTTGGACCAGAGGTATCAGAAATTGAAAGGATAAAAGTTTGCCTACATATTAACCATCCAAAGGGCCTGAATCGCTGCCTTGTAGGATTGCTGCCTCAATTTACTTCCTGTTGCCTGTTGCATTTTTTTTTTTAAGCTAATGTTTACTTGATTTATTAAGCTTATCTCCATGTTGTGCTTCTAATTCTGGGAAGGCCATTTGAGAGCCTTTAGATATATATTTTTTTCTCTCTTTTTTTTTTTTGGCCTCTTGCACATTATGTCCTTATTTCTAACTGGCAGTACTCACTTCATTTATTTATTTAGTTTTATAAGGACCATCTACATTAATTAACATCACGCATAACCATGGTGTAAATGTATCAGATTTAGCCAAAAAAAAAAAAAAAAAAAAAAANTCCCTGGGCAGGTGGATGTTACAAATTAGCAGTCATAAAAACAAACATAAACACATAAAATACAGAGCAAATATAACAAGTATAACAAGTGCACAGTATTAAAAAAAAAAGATATAAGTACAAAAAGTACATTTGTGTGATTGTCATTTTTTTCTGTTGCCATTCTTAACTGCTTTTATTTGTGCAAATAAATAAATACAAATAAATAAAAAAATCGGTTGTGTTCAGTCTCTCTCCCAGCAGAGACTCCTGACCTGGCTGTCTGTGCTGGAGCACGTGGAGGTTTTCCTGGAGATGGGATCCACCAAGCTGTGGGGTGAAGCCGGACGCTGGCTGGTCATCGGACTCATCCAGATTTTGAAGTACGGCTTTGTTCTTCTGGACATTTGAGGAGAGGAGAAGAGGGCTGACCTGTACTGTGACTGGCACTTTTACAAAAGAAAAAGAAAAAAACAACAGCAAACAGGAAATAGAAGCAAAGTAAACAGAAGTGATGATCTTGCATTGATCCCCCAAAAAAAGAAGTTTAAAATTTCTCTGTATTCTATTTTTATTCTTTAAAAATGAATGGTCAAAAGCAAATCGTCAGTCAAAATGTGGCATATTTTATATATAAATTATTACATAATAGCCCTTCAAGATTGTTTAATTAGTATAAGAAAATATTTCCTATGACATGTCACTGCCTATGACATTCTTCTTTTAGTGCTGCAACATTTGAGTGGTCACTTCATTAATCATAGAAAATGAATCAGTTGATTGTCTTGATTCTTTCATATGAGGAGTTTTTGTTTGGGTTTTTCAACTGTTGCTCAGACAAAAGTCATGTTGGGTTCTCTGACAGGCAGTTCCTATTTTATTCAACTAAATATGACTTATATTCCTGCTCGTTCACTCTCTGAGTAAATCTTTTTTCATTTTCAGAGCAATTTTTCGCATCCTTCTTCTTCTATGGTACAAATCTGGCATCCAGACTTCACCTCCCATAATCCCTCTCGACAGAGGTGCAGAGTTTGTTAACGAAGGTCAGTTTTCACCGCTTTCTATTTCCTGTCACGTTTCCCTTTAGAGAACAGAGTTTATCTTGGTCCCTGAATCAGATTTTGCTGCTTCTCAAACTTTTTCAACCAAGTTCCACCTCCAAACACCAAACCACAACATCTAAGTAACACCTCAGCAACAAGCCACAAATTCTAAGAAAAATCATAGAAAAATCTGATGCTGAGTGTGTGTGAAAAGTTACTGACACACACATGCAGAATGAAAGTTGATGTGCACACGGGAGGAGTTGGGCTGCAGGTATTTCCAACAAAATGACAAATCTAACCCAGCGCTGTGTGTTGAGGTAGTGACATCTGAAAATGTGAATGGTGTTTTACTTTTTCTTCCTTCTCCTCTGCACAGATGAGAGTAACCAGGAACAGGAAGATGACAACTGCTTCGTGGGTCAAAGGTCAGGGCGGGTCATCAGGCCACTAGGCAGCGGTAAGACTGGTGAAATACCTCATTGTTACTTTGGTGAATTAAAATCAAAAGGAGGTTTCAAATGGCCTGGAAATCTGATCTGAAACAGGAAATATCTGATTTTCGTGTGAACAAAAGTCTGAGAACCAGAAACAGCTGGTAAAGAAATTGTCTTAATTCAGCTTTCGGTCAGGTCTCACGGTTGCTATTGTGATGTAGCACGTCAGTTTCTCTTTCAGCCGAGGCTCATTTACTCCATTAAGCAACAACAATGTCAATGTGAGGACTTTCTCCTTCTAATTGCTGCCTTCCACTTTCTTCAAATTAGGGTGGAGTTTACCGTAGAAGTGTGGGAATTTCTCTTTCTGCCTGTAATTTTTGTTTTGTTACTCTTAAATTTCAGAAATGCTTTATCATGTGTACAGCAATGTCACTGAATATAATTCTTTTTTTTTTTTTATTACTTTATTCTTTACTGGCACCTGCATTACAATAGAATTTACAATTTATATGTTCATCCGAGGGTGTGGGTTTGCTTTTAACACGAGGGACATTTTTAGCTGTCTGCTTTTCCTCCAGCCTGCTCTGCTGATCAACTCTTTGATCGTTTCCTGCTGATAAAACAATGATGAACTGGTGTGTGATGGATGCAAAATAAGCCTCCATAATAAACTTCCACTATTATGGCATTTTAACAAGAGCTCAAACCTCTGTTTAATAACAGCTAAACAGGACAGGAACTGTATATACGATGCACTCTATATGTGATGGTTTTAAAGGACCATACCATCCATTTTGCATGTTTTGAGCCTAAGATATTCCATTTCCATACATGTTACATTACTGACAACCATTTCCCAAAGTATAAAATCGTATTTCAGCTTTCCTGATATTTTGCAAAATCTCTTAATCTTTCAAAATCGAATATTCAAGCGATACACCCATCTTAAAAATTGATGTTTGGCCTGCTAATAGTTACACAGCCTTATGAAGTCATGGTTGTTTAAATTTTTTGATAAACGCAGGTCTTCNAATAGTTACACAGCCTTATGAAGTCATGGTTGTTTAAATTTTTTGATAAACGCAGGTCTTCTTTTGAGACTGTATTCCCAGGTGGAGACATACATTCATTCCGTGCTTTTTGTTGTGCTTAAATGCTAAAATTATGTAACTTCTAAAAAAAAAAAAAAACCCTGACTACACATCTTGTTCGCGATGATGGATTATCTATCCCAAGAACATTTCAAGTATCAACAAGTTGATTTTTATAGCATACCAGAATGAACTGAAACCAATGGAAGGTTGGAAAAAAAAAATTAATTTAACGTTCCAGTAGCATGCTTTGGGAAATGTAACGTTAACATTACGTGTATGAAAATTGAATATATTAGGCTCAAACATGCAAAATGGATGGTATGGTCCTTTAAAGATGGATTATTGTTTTAGTGTGATGAATGAACCATTTAATTACTGCAGGAAACTCTTGAGTCATGTAGCAAATCAACAGACTCAAAGAGAGAACAGAGCTCAGCTTAGCTTTTAAAAATGGCCGACAACAGCGTCAAGATCAACCCCACAAACTACAAGCACCTTTATTACCCATTTATTCACTCTAATCAGGGTAATATAATAAGTTATATAGGATAAGTAAGTCAGAAGTTATACTGATTTAAAAGCAAACATTGCATATACTTCCCTATGGGATTCTATGAATGGGAAAATGGTTCTTGTAGTATGATGATGGGATGGTCCTTGTCAAAGTAAAAAAAAAATTAAAAAAAGGTACCATAGCAATAAGTGAGATTGTTTTAAAAGTAGGTCACCTACATTTTTTTAAAGACTTCACTTTTTCAACGATCCCTGATGCACTTCCTCTTGCACAGCTGCAGTGACAGTGCATTCTTATTAAACACACATGGAAACAGTGAAAAGGTGTTCATTATTGCGTGTATCTTGTCAGCGGAGATTACTGTTTAAAATGTTTAACATGTCAAATTTGTTTCCAGCAGAGAATGTCTGACAAACATCTAACGTACAAACAACCTTTACCCATCAAAAATATTGATAGGGACAATTCAGTAGCACTTGACATTGGTAGTGACATATTCCTACCCTCCATACACACCTATGGTTTATACAGGAGTCAAAAAATAACATACTGGTTTTTACAGAACAGGGTGTCATTAGAGATCATACACAGATTAATTAAATCATATCCTCTTTAAATGAAGAATGGATCCAACTCTGTATAGAATTTATTCTTATTTTCCAGGAGGTTTTATGCTTTACCAGGTTTTATATCATCATGTAACAGTTGGAGGTTTATGCGAGATACATATTCTTGCTCTGGATTGAGATCACTTATTCAAAACAAGAAACATCTTTAATAGATAAACCAAGCAGCACCAATACAAATGGGTCTAGTATTTATATTTATTTTTTTAAAGTGGAACAGTGCACATTAATGAACAATCAAGATGTGAATAGGCCAAATATAGCCATGGTTGATTCATTTTCCTCTGTAGTCCCATGCCAAGATGCGAAGATGGCAACTTGTAACATACAAGGATTAAAAACATGACATGTTACAGAATAAAAAAAAAAATCCACAATAAAAACACATTCGTCACCTGCATCATCCTTCAAAATCATCATTAAAATATCTCTCCACGCAACATTTTTGATGGCTTTTATCTCAGAGAAAATTCTTTTCTGCATTGGATTTACACGAGAACATCATCGCATACCGCCAGCGACGTGCAGCCTGACAGGTTTGATGTTTGGCGTATCATCACTGATCAGTCTTGAATTGCTTGTCAGCAAACCGGCTGAATATGTTCTTCATTTTCATAGCTGTCAAAGTTCCACCTCATACCCTCGAGCTACGCAGTTTATTCTCCCGCCACATTGCCATCAAGTCTCACCTGCACCAGTAGAGGACACTCCACACCAAGGAGGATTGTCTAATGAAATAGGTTAAACTGGTTTAAACTGGTGGTTTACCATAAGCAGGACATCCATCATCATCATCATCATCATACTGTTATGTTTTATTATGTGTTGCTGATTTACAAACTGTGCTACTAATGTGCAAAAGCAAAGTGAATTTATGGAAACAAACTTTTCCCTTTTTTAATTCTTTTTTTATTATTATTTTAAATCTAAAGCCACTATGAAAGTCGAGCAAGGATTTATGTGACAAAATAATATTTCATACTGTATGAAAGGATGGAACGCGCTATGCAGGACAGAATGCGATGTTTCCTCGTTTGACATGGCAGGACAGATCACTTGCAAAATGAAGGTGATGTTCATTTTCAAAATGAGAGCAGTCAAGTTAGTCAAATTAGAAATGAAGAAAAAAATTATAAAGCATTTGTTTATTTCTCACAAACTGCCACATAAACACAAAACCTGAATTTGATTATGGAACCGGGAGGATTTAGTGTGTCAAACTTGTCTTTTTTCTCTCTTCCCCTTGCGTCTCCTCCCTGTGCAGCTCACTCCCTTCAGGCTCGGATGTGGGGAGCTCCAACCCAGAAGAAGAGGAGGAGCAGCTTGAAGGAGGAGAAGCTCCACAGCACGCCCACACAGCTGAGCCTCCAGGAGACCATTGCTGAGTCTATGTCCATTGGACGCCCACTCTTACACCGTATCCTTCATTTTATTACAGCAAACTACGTTATTATATATTGAAAATATATTTTTTTTTAATTTATTTAACCTTTATTTAACCAGGTGAATCTCAATGAGTTAAAAAAATCTCTTTTTCAAGAGAGACCTGACCAAGAAGGCAGCATAAAAAACAAGTTTCAACAATAAACACAATGTAAACAAGTTTTAACAATAACTGCAACACAGACACACCATATACTTTACAACACACAGCATTCAAAGGGATTTTTCTTAAGAAACATATTCAATAATAGATCAAACCATAATTTGTATACATTGCTTATATAGCTCACAGGCGGAGTAGGTTTGAGATTTTATAGTATTTTCATTGTTATCGAGAGTAATTTAAATCCTCATTCAGCAGAAAACACTCCACAGTTCAGACAGATCGTTACAAATCTGAGTGGCTAGAGAACAATTTTACAGAAATTGTTTAAAATAAACACTCAGATTTACTATAATGTAGCATCACACTGGCTTTGGCTGAACGCTGGAGACCTTTTCTGTACTGATGGAGGTAGAGATGTGGAATAACTCAAACTAAATGAATTCCAGAACGCAAGCTGGAGCTGCCTGTCCTCTTCATGGAAAAGAATTGATGACTATAAAACTGAACCCCAAGCTCAGTTTTCACAGCTTCCCCAAAAAACAAAACAAAAAAATGTGATATTTATTTATTTTGTGGTCAAGTTAAAGAAATTTGACCCAGATGTAAATCAAATCACCAACTTGAAGAATCAAGTTGAATTGAAATGCCCCTCATAGTGTAGCTTTACAGTTGATCATAGTTGAGAATCTTTGTTGGATTGTGAATTTTTTCCTTAAAGCTCACTTTCCTGAATGCAGTCCTCTGCCTTGGACTCTGCGGGAAACAATCCTGGAAGCCGTGGCTCCTGTCTGGAGTTCTCGAACTTTCCAGGTATGCAAACGCTTCCTTCTCAACGATCCACTCTGTAAGGCTACGTTCATGCTACCTTGATACCCAATTCAGATTTTTTGCCTCTGTCTGATTTTTGATAGCCTCTTTACATCTTCTTTTTTAAGTGCTCCATATCTGATACGTGTGTTAGCACAGTTTAGACCTGAAATATTTCACTTTATTTTTCTTTTGTTTTTACTCCCTTATAGTTTTGCTGTGCTCAGTGAAACCAAATTTCAGAATCAATGGGAAAGAGCCGAGATGAGGAGGAGAACCTTTCTTCTGCTGTACTACCTTCTTCGTTCACCATTTTATGACAGATACTCAGAGTGAGTAGCCTATCTCCAGACATTGTGTTCAAATGAGATCCGTTACGTTATCCAGATAAGGAAACGATCAGAAGGCAATCCATTCCACCCAATCTGTACAGATGTGACATATTCATGAAAAGTCCACCTCCAAGTTGAAAACATCACCCCACCTCCTCTTCCTCCTCGCTCTTGTTAATTGCCTAATGACCCGCCCTACTGAGATCACAAAGCCGACAGAATCCAGATGATCACACCTTTTAATGCAAGATATAAATGCAAGTCCTGACATCATACTGTATATTGTTATCTAAATAACGTATTCGGAGACAGAGATCGCATGGGGCCCCGCCCATCAAATATTTGAGAAATGTTTAACGTTACCTTTTTGGTTTCACCGCAATCTTTTTTTCACGTTTGTTTTTGCATTTGCTTTCCTTCAGGGCAAAGATTCTTTTCCTGCTCAGACTTCTGGCTGATCACGTTCCAGGCATCGGGCTCGTCGCACGTATGTCAACACATCTGCGCTATGATGTTAAAGGACCATACCAGTCACTTAGCTTTGAGCCTAATATATTCAGTTTTCATACATGTTACGTCACTGACAACCATTTCCCAAAGGATAAAAATGTATTTCAGCTTTCCTGATATTTTGCAAAATGTCTTAATCTTTCAAAATCAAATATTCAAGCGATACACCCACCTTAACAATTGATGTTTGGCCTGCTAATAGTTACACTCCTTGTGAAGTCATGATCATTTAAATTTTTCGATAAACGTAGGTCTTCTTTTGGGATTATATTCCCCGGTGGAGATATACATTCACTCCGTGCTTTTTGTTGTGCTTAAATGCTAAAATTACTTAAATTCTAAAAAAAACCTGAATACACGTCTTGTTCATGATGATGGATTACTATCCCAAGAACGTTTCAAGTATCAACAAGTTGATTTTAATAGCGTACCAGAATGAACTGAAACCATTGGTGGTCTGGAAGGTAGGAAAATTTTTTAAATTCACCATTTCCAGTAGTATGCTTTGGGAAATGATTGTCAGTAACGTTGCATGTATGAAAATTGAATATATTAGGCTCAAACATGCAAAATGGACAGTTTGGTCCTTTAAGACTACTTCTGTGCTCTACAACCCTCTACAGTTTAAATTTTGCTTTCATTCGTCAAATAAATAAATACTTGACAACACAAGTCCAATTGTGATTTGAAAAGTCACAACTGGAACAAGCTTAAATTAATGATCAGTACCAGTCAGTATACTGGAGTCTATTTTCCCAACACACATGCACACACACATCCTGGTGTTTGATTCTGCTTGATCTTGTTGTCTTTGCGTTCAGGTCCTCTGATGGATTACCTCCCCACCTGGCAGAAAATCTATTTCTACAACTGGGGCTAAAACCTGCTGGATGTGTTCTTTGATGTATCAAGTCAACTGAGGAAATGACAAGAAAAGAGCTGTCAGCCCTTTACTGTGGGTTCAAGGACATGGAGATCTTGCCACGTTTGTCCAAAACCCGTTTTAAGGGTTTTGGACACTTAATCCGACCATGTAGTCGCCCTGAACCTCTGATGGTTCACAATTTCTTGTCTGCCAAGTGGCAGCCAAGAACTTTCCTTGATTTGAGAGATATTTTAGGAATAAACTGATAAGATTGTCATGGAGCTATTTTCAGCAATCAGTAAGCAATTTTTCTTTGTTTACATTTATTGTCATACAGCTGTTTTTTTTTCTGGCTTGATTAAAAACTGCTAAAAAAAAAATGGCCTCATGTACATTGAAATCACAAAGGGGACAAATTATCCAGATTTTGTTTCCTCTGCAATGCTGTAATGTGGAAATAAACACCACCTGTATTCTTTCTTGCTGCAGCACCGCTGTGCACACTGAGTGAAAACAGGACATTTTAGGTACCATCTCCACCCCAAAAAGCCTGCTGTCTTCTTATTGGCCAGCTCCATCAAACTGAGACATGGTTGCTGTCCAAACACCGGCCCTCCTGCCTTTTGTAATTGGTAGGTGTGTCGATGGGTAGATTTACATGTCAGCAAAGGACCAATCAAAAATGAGGACAGTTCAGGACTTGCGTTTGTCTTACTGGATGCATTTCTGTAAGAGTCGATACTCTGACAATCTTCAACACAAACTCTACTATATTATACTATAAAAATGAGGGAAAATTACTAAAGCAGAAAATGTCCCCTTTTAATGGAGGTGAAAAAAAAGAAAACCACATACAGCCTCCTAAAGTACTGACTTGAAACACTTCTCTGAAAATATGCTTCCTAAATGTATGAGATTATTGTATTTTTTTGAGGTTCAACTGTTAATGTAGCAGCTGTAAAAGAAACTTTAAAGCACTTCAATCAAATCCTACATTTGTCAAACTTGGACACGCTGTAGGTTCAAGTAGAGTCAAAGATGACAGAATGGCAGATTTTCAATCTTTATTAACATACCGCAGTTTCATTTTGCAGCCTGCAAATAAATAGTTGAATGTTTCATCCTTTCAATCCATGTTTTAATTAAGAGAGGACGTACACAGTCATGGCCACTCAAGGAAAAAATATGACACCCCGACCTATTCCACATCCACAAAGAAAATAAGAATCTACGGAAAGTTTCCAGACCTCCATCAATGGTCCTTTCAGCAGACGCGTCTGAAGAGACTGAACGCAATGGATGAATTTTATCACAAACAGATCCATATAAGCTGTTTTTAACATGCTGGGAAATTGATTGGAAAAGTTATTTAACAGGTTTGCACACTGCCTCCAGCAACCTCGAATGAAAGTATGCAGTAAAGTGTCATGTTTCTATTTTAGGGACACTGCAGAAAACACTTTCTGTTGTTGGTTTCACAAAGAAATGTAAGAAAGGCCATAATCAGAATCAACACATGGACGTTCAAACCTAAAACACCAGTCCTCTGAAATTAAAGGTTAAATTGCTGACAGGAGAGAAGTATCAAACCTCTTTTTTTTCCACAGATGAGGTAAACTGAGGCAGTTTTGGATTCAACTGACAAAAAAAAAAATCAAACTAATCTTTCTTCAGTTTTCATTCAAGATTTTAAAAAAATGGAAATGCATAGTCAAAACTATTATTGTTTTAATGAGCTCTGACTTATCAGGTTCCATCTGATTTATGTATCAGAACCGAGTTATCTGTATACTTGTAAGAGTTTGAGGTTTCCTTTTATGGGGTTTCAATATTTTATAAAGGTAAAAATGACATTAGCAGCTGAGACATCATATATCGATGCTCAATATCGCAGAACCGAACGTCACCCAAACAGAAACCTGTAATTCTGAGCTCACAAATCACCATGGAGACATGAAACAGTGAATATGAAATTATTGTCTGTCAGTGCTTTATGGAAATGAACAGTCATCTGGATTCTTGTTCAAATGAACGCTGAAAGGTTTAAAAAATATATATATACTGCACCTTTTTACGAATACCACAATAAAACAAAAAAAAAAAAAGGAATATTTGAGAATGTGAATCAAAGCGAAGCTTTGATTCGTGTATAAGAAATAAAATAGAATTAACTCTTTGAAAATCCAAGACCAACAACTGAGTAAATTACAGCAAAACTTTAGAAAAGACTATAACCTCCAATCCTTTTCTTTGTGAAAGTAAAATCCAAAAGTCTAATGAGGATGAGGAAAAAAAATTAAAATACTGTCTCACTCCTGTAAATTGTCTGTAAAAATGGACGGGCAAGAAGAATGGCATCTTTCCCCATGCAAATCTTTTCTTCTTCTTCCCGTCTCGTCTGTCAGGAGGCTGGTTTGTCTATGCAGGCGTTCGTTTCACGTCCTGCGGGTCGACACTCGCCTCTTGCGCTCTCAGTAGGAGCCGTAGCGATCCTGAGCGAACGGCAGAAACAGAAGACGGATTTGAGTTGAGGCTCGTGATGTTATTTTGATGCAGAACGCATTTATCGGTTCAGCAGACTATCCCTCACCTGGATCGTATTCATGACGCCATTGGCTAGGACGGCCATTTTTCCTGCCACAGTCTTCACTCCTTGTTTGAACTGGGCAATGTCCGGGCCGGAGGGGAGGACGCTGTCAAATCCGGATGCCCTCCCTGAGAGGAAAAGAAGTTGATTTTCATTTTCAGCACATGGGGCCAGAAATGAACATTAATTATGGCAGATTTAGAACAAATGTGTCATCTTTTGCTTTTTGTACATTTTTGTTCCTACAGAGTAGCTGAATGTGACATGTGACTAGTTTGTTTTGTCCCACTCAGCGTTGCCGGAGCTGCTTTGTTAAACCGGAGTGACGCCCTTATGAGACCTTACCTTTACGGTCGGCGTCATCACCAAACAGGTCAGCTGAACTGATGGCGGTGTTGCCAGACATGGTCTCCAGCCTCGTCTTGGCTTCATACTGATGGATGAAGAAGAAAAAAAAAGTCAACACCTGTGTATCAATTGTGCTCTGTGGTTCTACCAAAAAAAAAAAAAAAAAAAAAAAAAAGAAAAATATTGATGCTTAAAGTTGAGTCAAAACTCAGCCAATGAATGATACTACACTACACACGATGGAGATCATTTAATTAAGATGACGTTCAAACAAATCCAAAGCAGCTCCAGGATTAATGGCTTTTATTATGCAGTTGAGTAGAGTTGAATAAACAAACAGAGGATGAGGTTCCTCACCTCGGCGCTGCTCTCCCGACCAAAGAACATGTCGGAAGAGATCGCCTTCGCGGTGGCGAACTTCTGCCTGGCTTCGCTCGATTCTGCCACTGGAGCGGAAACCTCAGCTTTTCTTCTACTGGGAAGTCTGAGTCAAAAGAAGGAGCGATTATGCAACTAGACCAGTGGATACAGCTTTCAGAAATAAAGACTGATATATCTGTGTGTGTGTGAACATCTGTGTAGATACCTCTCTCCGATTGGCTGTATGCTAGAGATGGTAACTTCCTCTTTCGGCTCCTCTTTTTCCAGAGCCCAGGAAGTGGTGAAAGAGGCGGTTCCTCCTTCTGTGTCCCACCGGGAACCAAAACTGTCTCCCACTGTAAAGGGGTTGTCCTTATATCTGAAAGCCCATCAAACAAAATCAGGATTTAGTTTAACAAGCCATGAGTGGTTGTTCAGTGAACTCAATCAATGAAATCTTCTCCACTTCATTTTATTTCAATGGTTTGAAGGACTAACTCAAACAGCAGGCTACATAAAATTAAAAAAAAAAAAAAAAAAAAAAAAGTAGGTATGTATGAATGCCATACTTTGGGGGTCCGGAGGTGAAGCCAGGCTCCTCAAACATGTCCAGCTTGGATCGAGAGGAGGTCTTTGCTCCCACGGGAGTTTCCTGCTCAATCACCTGCATCTCTGACATCACCGAGTGAGACACGGCGCTGAAACAGCAGACACACTGGTATTTAAAAAAAAAAAAAAAAATNAAAAAAAAAAAAAAAAATGCCAGGATGACCTTTACTTTTACCAAAATGCCTAACCCAAACTTGCTTAGCCCAAACATGAGTTCACAAATGCTGATAAACTTTATATTTTAAGTCTGTGAGCAGTGAAACAGACTTAGAAATGAAAACGATGGTTGATGATCTGTAGATTATAAAGACAGTTTGTTTCTGCATGTGGACATTTGTCAAACTGTTCATGTTAAGTGTTACTCATCAGCAGTTCAGCTGTGACATCATCAGTAAGTGACGTCACTTTAGATGATGCTTGAAGAGTGAGGATGTTTAATTTCTCCTAAATCATCGTTCTTCAGCTCCTCTGTCCTTGCATCTTTTTCTCGCATCTTAAGTGGGCGTACATTAAGATGTAAGGAGAAGACACAAGCTAGGGACATGTGGAAATGAATAAGAGCTTTGGAACGCAGCTAAAGTCTCCGACCAAGTCAGCCAGGCAGGATCAGATAAAGCAAAATGCAGCCTTGATTATACCTCTACTCCATTTTACAAAGGACATTTTCTAATATAATTATGACATTTCGGTTCTTCAGCTCGCCCAAATCGTACAACAGTCACGTCAAAAACCTGCTGTCATTTTGTCTTAGTGTACACTTTCTGATTTGCTAAAAAAAAAAGAAGAAATTTCGGTGGCGGCATTACCTCCTGTTGCCGAAACCCATGCCCAGCCGCTCTGCCTGCTCCCTCTTCTTGCCTTCCATGTTCTTCATCTTCTTTTCCTCCATCTTTCTATCGATCTCCAGCTCCTTGTAGGCCAAACGCATCGACGCCACGCTGCAACAGACAGAACGACTGACATCAGACCTCAGGAGGACTCTGTGTATCTGTGTGTGTGTTTTTGTCCGTACTGGCTCACAGTCGATCTGTGTTTGGTCTTCGGTTTGGATGCTGGGGGAGGAGTTACTTACATGGACTCCTCGGCTTGTTTCTTTGTCTCGGCGGCCTGCTCCTCCCGCAGCTTCTCGGCCACTTGTGCNCTCCTCGGCTTGTTTCTTTGTCTCGGCGGCCTGCTCCTCCCGCAGCTTCTCGGCCACTTGTGCCTGTTTCTCCACTTCAGAGAAACTCTTGCTGCTCACTTTCTGGGCGCCAAGACCTTTCTTAGCGCCGAGCTGCAGCACAGGACAAATCACAAATCGACTCCGGGTTAGAGTGGAACATGTTTCAAGTCTATCAGCATCAAAATGTTTTGTCTAATTAGATGTTATAGCCACAAAACAACACCTAGTTACACCTTTTATCTCCGTTTATCGTGCCTCTCTTTTATGAGCTGTGTGTCTTGTTCCATGTAAGCAAAGCAATCATTACCAGTAATTATGACTGCTGCCAAGATAGCACTTTTGCAGTTTGGTGAAAACTTGACTCACCCCTTTTTTGGCAGCCACAGGCTTCTTCTTCCCAATGATGGAGGATTTCATATCTGTAATGCAGCAAGCGGCAGAAAACAATGAGAAAGAAAACTTCAGGCAAATTGCGTGAAAAAGCTAATTTTTTTTTTAACTTTTACTTAGCCGAGTAGGCTAACTGGATTTAACATCTGATCAACACAAGAGATGAGAAAAGAGCTAATGCAGGCAGAAATGCTCCTGCTAAGAAGAAACAAAACCTATCACCTGAAAAAAAAGAAAAAAAAAAAAAGGCTTCTTCAGCTCTAACTTGTTAATTCACAAGCTGCAACCCATCAAATATTTATGAGCACAAAGCATGGCTTTTTTGTTAAGAATATTACAGCCCACAAACCGAAGCATTTAGAATTGACTCATTAGTTTTGTTAATAAAATCAGCTAATAATCACCATCATTTTGCATCTTATAATTTTGATGTTTATCAATCAGTTTGGTTCTCGCAAGACTTTGAGGTAACATCATATAGATATTATTAGTCTGCAGTGACTATAATTAGAATAAATGCTTTGATCTAATTATTTTGTCAGTCTTGCAGAAACACTCATGATGTCTATATGCACATATGAATGACACAGCTAGACACCCACTATTCCCTCCAGATTTTTTTATGCAATGCGGAGTGGCTTTGTTCAGCTTTTCTGAGACTAATGTGTCAAAGAGCACGGTGCCACAAAAAACATCACATAAGCTCTTCTAAACTAGCTCTGCAAATCCTCAAAACATTTCATTGCGTGACTGTAGAAGCTGGCGTGTGTGTGTGTTCATGCGTCTGAAGCAGCCAGCCGACGGGCGAACGGCGTCTATGTACGCACAAATCACCTTTGGGTGTCGATCCTTCATGTGATGACAAAAGCATGGAGTCCTCTACAGGACAGGACAAACCGGCAATCACCGACATGTTCAACAACACATACCAAGCAGATTTAACAGACTTTGCAGGAAGAAAGTGAGACGAATAAACACGCTGTGTTTGGATTTCTGTCAATGACTCTGTCATTAATATGTTTAGCTTAAAAAACAAACAAAAAAAGTTTAGCTTGGCTGATTACGATATTTGCTCAAATCTGTCTCAGCATCTTATAAACTCAACATGAGATATGTGTTCATGAACAAAGAAAAACAAATCTTGGCCGTTGGCCACATAAAGATTGTTGTCATTACTGATTCATCTAATAATTATTGTCCTTGATTGATTGTTTATATGATATATATGATGTCAAAAAAAGGGTGACATACGCCTGTCACAAGGTTCCCATACTTCTTATTTTTAGTTAAAATGCACAACAGGATTTATAACTGCAAGACACACAGAAGTTACAAGCAGCAAATTTTTGATATTTTGTTTTACTTGGTAAATGACTAAAATAATTAATTCTTAAGTTTCTGCCAGTGTTTTTTGCAACATGGCAGAATTGAATCAATCTGACTGAAAAATGTCTGTGCAGTCAAACAGGTGGATCACTGATATATATGTATAGATACACACATTTTTATATACACATACACAGGCTGTGTGAAAAGCACAATCACATCTATACACTCAGTGATTTAATAGTGTATAGGTGACATGAGTGACAGATGGAGAGAATGAAGAGTGTAGGTTTGGTTTTTAACATTGTTAGGGACATTTTTAGTCAGACAAGCTTTGTGTGTGTGTGTGTGTGTGTGTGTGTGTGTACGCATNTAGGGACATTTTTAGTCAGACAAGCTTTGTGTGTGTGTGTGTGTGTGTGTGTGTGTGTACGCATGCAAACTAAGCCAGAATGAATTTCCACTCCGATGGTATTTATACCATTACTTGAACTCTGTTAGTTATAGTTAAACAGGACATGAACTTCATGTATATTACTAATATATAAAGGCTCCAGCACCACCAACAACTACAAGCACCATTTTCTCTTTCATCCATTCACATTAGGGTGTTATAACAAGTTTCATAGAATAAATTACTCAAAAGGTATATAGATTTACAGCAGAAAGTTATATAGCTTTATAAGTAAAAAATGCATATACCACCATGAAGGATTATATAAATGGAAAGATGGTTCTTGTTGTACGATAGTGGGATAGTCTTGGTCAAAGTAAAAAAGGTTTTATATCAATAACTGAAAGCATTTTAAATGTATATACTGGTTTTTATGCGAAGTACACTTGGGTAAGCTATGTTTTTTCTAAGAACTGCACTCTGACGACGGTCCCTAACCACCCATGTAAAACTGCAGCTTTTTCCTCTTTGAACTGACTGCAGTTTGGCATTCTGCATGAAATACACACATGGAAAGTGATGAAAATGTGGGTTGGCATCGATTAAATAAGAATATTGGTATTGACAATTCAGTAGCACGTTGACAGATGGATTCCCGACCTTTCAGAGATAAGTCTACCGCCTATCGAGAGAATAACACTAAATTAAATATGTAACAAAAAGTCAAACATTTAAAAAAACAAAAAAACAAAAAACAGATGACAGCTCTGAGATTTAAACAAACATCAATCAGATTCAGATGGAGTCGAGCTGTGTGTGCATGTGTGTGTAGATGCTATGTGTATAATTTTGAAACACACTGACTCACCGATGGAACCTTTAGGTGACGTACTCAGTCCATCAATGCTTGGTCCTTCCTCTGGCTCTGACAAGAATATAACAAGTCATATATATGTATATTATATATACATATATCATATACAACATCCTGCTATGTGCGGCAGAAACCTGCTTACTGAAAGTGATGACAGCTAAAGCTAATTTAATCCTAATCAAAGTGATATTTTTTAGTTTTTTACTAACGGTTGTCATCAGGGCCTTTGGCTGGTGTGCCTGTCAGCTGTGGGGTGAGAGTGACAGCAGCTCCATTCTGCTGCGGTTCTGATTGTGGTGCCATGTTCCAGTCACTAATGGGCTGAAAATATATAAAAAAAAAAAAAAAAAAAAAAGAAGCTTTCCAAGTGAAGTCATGTCATATGCTATCATTTCATATTTTACATGCAGCAGTTTTCCTCAACAGAAAATTTAACTGCTAACATCTGCATCAATCAGACTTTGTTCTACTGTGAAGGTCACTGGCGGCTTATTGTTATGCTGACTGAACAGATCATTGAAAACATATAAAAAGAGTCCCCAAACTTTATTCAGAGCAATCAAACATCACAGATATCTTCATAAAAAACTTAGTCAGAAACTGAGTTACTGATAAAGCAGCTTCTGGGTAACATTGGTAACAAACCTCCGTGTGCTCTGCAAAGAAATCGGCCTCTTTCTTCTCGGGAGCTGCCGGTGTTCCTCCCACAGATGAGTCAATCCACAGCTGTGGAGGACACAAGGGGTGTTTGTCACACTTGTACAATTCCCACAGAACTGTTCACCAACTAGTAACAGCTTTACAGTTTTAAGCCTTGTTACTTACGATGAGATGATCACATACTGAGATTTTTTTTTTTTTTTTTTTTTTTTATACACACACTTGTGGACTCTGAACTTGTTCTGCTAACATGGCACGGACGCTGATAAACACCTTGAGAATGTCGTGTACGCAAAACACCAGAAATTACAATCAATTTCTGCTGATTTTATTGCTTGACAATTTGTTTGTACTTGTGAGCAGTGGTGGATAAAGTACCTCATAGCCATGCTTGAGTAAAAGTTGAGATATCTCATTCAATCAATATTTTGTAAAATCTGGCCAATGGAAAAAAATACTTAAAGTAATTAAGTATTAATTGTTGATACATACTTAAGTATTAAAGTATTATTTTGATAATAAATGTACTTCGTTAATACTCACATCTGTGCCATATTTGGACAAAGCAGCATTGGAAGTTGAGACATCTCATTAAAAAAAATTTGTTTATGAGATTTGGTCATTATAAAAAAATACTAAAACTAATCAAGTATTAATTGTTGATACACACATAAGTATCAAAAGTATTATGTTGATAATAAATGTATTTCACTGATACACCTGTGCCATCATTGGACAAAGCAGCATTGGAAGTTGAGATATCTCATTTAAAAAATTACTTTGTAAGAATTGGCCATTGGGAAAAAATACTGAAAATAATTAAGTATTAATTGCCACATTTTGCCATAAAGTATCAGAAGTATTATTTTGCCTTATTGCAAAATAAAGTGCCACATTTGGACAAAACTGCATTGGAACTTGAGCTATCTCTTTAAAAAAAATTACTTTGTAAGATTTGGCCACTGAAAAAAACAAACAAACAAAAAGTAATAAGTATTAATTGTTGATACAAGTATCAAAAGTATTATTTTGATAAATAATACTCACATCTGTGCCATATTTGGACAAAGCAGCATTGGTTAGCTGTCGAATCTTATCCCTGTACATATGGGCTGCACGGCTGTTATATTTAGCGTTGGTGTCATTTGTGCTGCAGCCATGCTGGCGGAAGAAGGCGGTCTGCGCAGAGAGGAAGAAGTAGTTTCTTCATCATTAAAATTCACAGAATAATGTCCTAACTATGCTGTCTGAAAGTTTTACACATGAACATTAAAAAGAAGAAATACAAAGAGAAACAGGAGAAAGAAATAGAGAAACAGAAATTCACATGCTGTCTGCATTTTATATTTCCAAGACCGAAATCCTTGTCATCATTAATCATTAGTGCATGTCACGTTCCTCGTTGCCTGAGGTCAGATGATTGTTTAGAGTTGGCTATTCCCAAAATCTGTACTGAGACTGCTAAGAGATCTCTAATGGTGTCTGCCCAACTAGCTGGATTTGTCTCCAGAAAGACTTAAAAGTTACGTCTCTTATCCAACTGTCGGATTTTAAATTGATTGTAAAACATGTTGTGGTCCGGTCCATCAGGTCTGTTTTTCCTTAGTTTGTTATTATGGAATTTCCTTCAACTTGACTTTTATGTGTTTTTAAATCTCCATTTTTTTTTTAATTGTACATGTAATTTCATCTTGTCAGAGCATTCTGTTATATTGTTGTCATTGGTGCAACATGTACAACTTTTTGTACTTTACTGTCTTGGGCCAGGTCTCCCTCGCAAAAGAGATTCTGAATCTCAAGTGGACTTCACAGTTAAGTAAAGGTCAAACAAAATAAAAAACAAATAAATAGATAAAATGACAGCTTTGACTTACTGCATTGGCGTTGCCCCCAACCTGCATACATCTAAGCTGAAACCAGTTCCAGTTGGAGTCTAACTCAGTGGATCTGAAGGCAAAAATAAAAAGAAGAATATGGAAAGTTGTTTGAATCAAACATCAAATTCACCTGATTTTGACTCAACAGTTCTGCATAATCAATAGCTATAATGTCTTCAAGATATAAAAACACAGAGCGACACGCTGTTCACATGCAAACATCCTACGTAATACTGAAAGTATTTACTGTATAATAACTACACGTTTGCTGCATCTGGCAATTAAAGTTACTCATTCTTTCCATCTACACTACTGAGTAAAGATAAGAATGATCATGCAAATTGAGGTTCTGTGGTTAAATTGTCAATGAAACATACAGCGTTATGGTTGTGGACAAATATGATGAGTTGTGTGAAGCTGAAGCATACCTGATGAAGCTGAGGTGAACTCCTAGAGAACGGTGGATGCCCGAGCAGTCGATGCACAAGAATACACCATAAGGAATACTGGCCCAGCTGGGGTTTTTGGCCGCACAGTCAAAGCAAACCTGGACAGAAACAACACGCGGTTCATACATTCAGAACAACTACTGACACTGTCTTATCAAAACAACACCAATGTGGCCACTAAATACTAATAGCTGACAATTTATTGATTGACCATTCATCTAAAAAATAAATGGTAAATCAATAATAAAAATAATCATTATCTGTACATCTGCTGTTGTACAAGAAATTACTAGATATTTTTCATTAAAGACATGCTAATGCACTCTTTTCTACATGTCAAAAAGCACTAATATTGTCATTATTCAAACAATCTAAAAACATATGGGATCAAACCTTTGGAAAACGAAGTACAGTATTAAGTAAATAAGCACAATAAGGGTACAACTATTATGAACAAACATACATTCATGTAAAAATGATTCAAGCATGACACAGTTGCCAGGAACTCATCAACACCTTAACTTTGAAAAGTAAAAGATAGCCCCAAAAAGCAGGAATGTGCCAAAAACTAAGGACACACGGTGAAAATGTGGAAATCAACCTAAAATAATCAGCAATAACTTTGAAAAATCATCATTCTAAAAAAAACATTCTAAAATCATTTTCTATATCTATGTAGAGTAGTACAGTGATTCTGTAAAAAAAAAAAAAAAAATTACAGTTGAAATGTGAGCAGCAGGAAGACAAAATGCACTGTCAGTCATGCCTAAATTATAATTAAATTTTTCAGTGTAGTATCAAAACCAGAAAATGAATCTGATTCACTGTGCCAAACCACACCAGATCTACTCCCGGTACATGTACAGTGGGAATAACAATTAAGGTAGTTATTTTTATAGAGAGGACAGTATAAAAATTATAACATAACTGAACATATGGATCTGACCAGCAAACAACTCCAAATATCATTACTGGCATTAGAATGAACATATGGCTGACAGTACAAGCTAATATCGTCAATATACGTATAGTTTTTTTGTTTAAAAAAATATATGTATGTTCGCCACGTCAAGTACGTTATGTTGACTATAGAATTTAGTCTAAGTTCTTATTCCAGAGAATACTTTCTCCGGATCGGTTTCTACTGTTCATTAGCTTTAACCGGTTAGCATTTTCGACAGAGACCGTATACGTGGCCTTTACGTTTGACAGCTTTACCGGTGTTCCGGTTTAACTAGTGGCCACGTTAACTGATGACTTTACCCTTACTGCGGAGACTTTAAAAAGGGAAGAGAGTATCTACCGTGTTGTGTTCTTCTATTAACCAACAACATTTTTAAAAAAGGGAACAACAAAATGAGCTCTTATTGTTTTCAACATCTGCTGTCACAACAACACAAAAAGCGAAAGTCACCAAATAAAGCGGACACTCGTTACTCTGGAACACAGACAGCCCAGCCTAGCTAGTTAGCTTGGTAAAGTTAGCACCGCCTGACCGTGAAGCCGGGCCCACTACCAAAAAAACAGTTAGTCGGCTGACCGCCTCTGAAGCTAAGAAACGAATGCCAGTGTATACAGCGTTAACAGGGCGATACACGTAATCCTACTAAGTCTAATGATGTTACCTTGTTTGTGGGAACAGATCTTAATCTTTTGAAAATCGTGAGGATTTCAGTCTTATTCGGTTCCGTAGCCATCTTGCCGCTGTGACGACTGCCAATTGGCTGACGTCACTACGGGTTCACGTATGACTCAAATCTAATAATGGCAATTTAGTTCCCTAATTTCACACACCATTATGAAATCCATGAGAAGTGTTTTTTGTTTGTTTGTTTGTTTTTTAAGAAATCATTCGTTGTCTCACAGCATACCAATAAAATTTATCGTTCTACTAAACTTAATCTGTATTTTTCATTCTTGTACTGTTATCCAAATAGGGCCATGGCCTACGATATTATTCTATTCAACCAATCAGCATTAAGATCTTAATTGGCTCAAATGCGGAAGAGTACCCATCTTGAAGGGCTTTCCGCAATTTTAAAATGTATTTTATTACTTTTAATTTACACAAAAATAAGAAGAAGAAAAAAACAAATGAAAGTAAGAGAAAATACGAAATTTAAATGATATGAATAAGTTTTTTGAGGTCCAATATGAATTTGTTGCTGTTCCAAGTTCAAACCTTTATCTAAAGACCCAATCAATCAGTCATAGCAGTGTCCAATGTTGCTTTTTCGATTTTTGAAGTGGATCTATCCTTTTGTTGACATTTAGATCCCAGATTGTTCCTCTAAGCATATATATTTATTATTTCTTCCTCATCACCAATTTACCAATTGTTTTTGTAACAAACACATTTTAAATCATGTTATAAAGTGTTTCTGATGCATGAATTAATTCACTGAATATAATTAATTACAGAAAAAATCTATAATTATTCTGATGAGACAATGCAGACTACAGTTGGAATGATTATTGTGATATTCCAAATCAGTGGGTGGGTGCCATGTTATGATAAATTCAATATTTTCTCATGCAAATATATACTGTCTGGTGTCATCACAGATTTTAAGGAAAGGTTTTAGTATAATTATTTTTTAGAGGTTAGTGCTGATCTAGTTGATCCTGTTAGGTGAATTCAGATGGACCTGCCTCTCACAGTCCTGAGCTTCAAACTTACAAAACAAGTTTTTATATGAACACATACCAGTAGACATCATGGAAGGCAGAGCCACAATTCTGCTCTCTGCAGTATTAGCTGCAGCGTCAGCTCAGGGGAACTTTTATGGAGAAAGCATTAATTTTATGCCTCTACAGAAGAATGTGGATGGGACAGTTCAGGTATGTTTATGAATCCATAGGCATAAATTCATATAAAAATTGACATATGCCACAGAAGTAAAAGCAAAACAATTTGATGATTCTCCATGCCAGGATTTAACCTTTTCCGATTAAGCTATGCTGTTTGAATAATATATATATATATATATATATTATATAAACATGAGTTTATCTCTTTCATCGCATATTGTTTTAGTTAAATCACATACAACTTTTTCCTGCTTCGTTTCCTGGAAATTTGCCAAATTTATTTATTTAAATTTGCTTATTTATAGGGAGTTCAAGCTAATATGTGTTTTAGAACAATGCGATGAAGGCACCACTACCACTAATTAGTATTCACTTTTTCAAAAATGCAATGGGTTCCTCACTCTACGAGGAAAGTAACGATATCATATAACTCAATACTTTCATGTTGCTTTTCAAAAGTCATACCAATCCTCACCTGTCACTACAGTCTGGGCAGCATTTCCTGTATTATCCTATCACATGTCTTTTTGTTTCTATCTGGGTTTGGTGCTTCACACTTGGTGGAATATTGATTTCAGCCTGTTTAGGAGGGGTTGAATTATTCTCAATAATATTAGCAGCCATTTGATTCATTTGCCACAAGTTTGAACTTTTTCTGCTTAAGTGCTTCAAAATATTGCTTGTTGCAATGACAGTACATCTTGTGACATTCTATTCATTCTATGTTGTAAATTCAATGCGATGAAAGCAGTGGTGTGCACATGGGTCAGGGGCAAAAATGAAAACAGAGCACCTTCCACACAGGGCTGGGGTTATGTTTAGGGTGAGGGGTCATTTAAGGTCACACAAGATTGACACTCTAATCAAAGAGGCAACTGGGCCAATCAGCAGCTTTAGAGTGACATTAAGGGAAAAGGAGGCATGAAAGACATTTCCTAGAAAATAAAACTCATTAACCCACAATGTTCAAAATATTCAGCCTCCTCCACCATTTTGTAATTCGTTTCCTTCTGTGAACAG
Source organism: Lucifuga dentata (assembly GCA_014773175.1). Taxonomy (NCBI): domain Eukaryota; kingdom Metazoa; phylum Chordata; class Actinopteri; order Ophidiiformes; family Bythitidae; genus Lucifuga; species Lucifuga dentata. The sequence goes on from VXCM01002335.1 coordinate 57,226, forward strand.
CACAACAGCTGTTATGTGCATGCACACACACACACGCATTTTAAACAGTGGAAAGATCAACAAACCATGGATAAATAATTTTTCAGTAATCAGCATCAACACAGGGTTTCTTGCAATATTGTTGTAGCATAATTTTGTTGAAAGTTTGTGTCTAATGCAGTTTGCACCCAACAGTAACTGTAACAATTGTGTGTTTGTCCAAAATGCTTTATGAGGAAAAAATAATGAGATGGTACTGGTAATGAAACTGTAATTCATGTTAATACAGTTAATAAGTTGGAAATTCAAAGTCACTTATATTATAAAAACTCTCTCTTCCTTATTGTATGTCAATAAAGAATTTTCTTTTGACATCCCCTACACAGAATTTGTTGAGCTTTCTATCAGCCCACATAGAAAGAAGAAAACCTACATGCTCCCTTTATTTTTCTGTATTTTATTGAGACATAAAGTTGATTAGAAGAGTTTTTCCTTCATTTGGGCACTGCTGTATTTTCCTAAATTGTAGGTGAGTTTCCACCACAGACAGAATGGAAAGAGCAGCTGCCAAAATCACGTCTCCTACTCATGTGATGACAGCACGTGCAGAAACTTTAATCAGTACACGGACATGGAAACGGACACAGATAACACAGGAAGAGGCCGGTGGTGTCAGACCGAAGGACTCACCACAGCCACCGTCTCTCCTAATAAGCAGTTCTTTAACTTGAGGTAAGCCAGATCACAGAAATGCATTTTAGGGCAGTGGTTCTCAAACTGCAGTGTGTGTACTACTGGTGGTACTTGAAGCACCCTGCTAGTGGAGTTCTGCAGAGAATTAAAACAATTGAGATAAATGGAAATTGTGTTATTATGGCAAATTATTCACAAGTAAAATGGATTTGATTAAAAGTTTTTAAAAAGTTTAATATTTTATTTTTTTGTTGAAAATAGTCCATTTTGTCTCATGTGCACACTGTGTACCCTATGTCAGTTCTGTGGGTGTCAGTAGCTTTTTTGTGCTCATACTGTTAACTTTTTACTGTCATTCCAGCACATCTGGGATTTTTCTGTGTGTTATACTGTACTAAAGCATGTAATACATGACTTGTGGAACAGGGTTTATCATGGATCTGAAACTTACGAGCCAGTCTTGCAACTTTGGTCAGATAGCAGACTCATTAATCAGAGGTTGCATTGTTATTGGCATGAAAAACAAATGCCTGAGAGGAAAAATTGCTTGGAGAAGCAGATTTGACACTCGAGAGACTATTCAGATATGTCAGGCTAAGGAAGCAAAGCAAAATCGCATACAAACCATGGACAGTGGCAGTTTCAACAAGAGAGGACACAATGTTGAGATGGTCAAAAGGGAAAAAGCTAACTCTAATTTCAACAAGCCGGAGACAGGCAGATCAAAGCAGACCAACAGCTGCAGGGAGAGTCGCATCAGTAGGGGCCCACATACTGTAGATGAGACAACTGTGGAGGAGAGAATGTTCCATGCCGGTGTCCAGCATACAGAAAGGAATGCCATGACGGAAGAAACAATCATTTTGCATGTGTGTGCAAGCTGTTCAGGCAGCGAAGGATGATCCACAGCATTGAGGAGGATGACAAAAGCAGCGATGCTGATAAAGGAGAGCTCTTCATAGGAACTGTTGGAGCAGATGCACACGATGACGGTAACATATGAGATAAATGGTACAGAGATCCAGTTTAAGCTCGATACAGGAGCACAAGTGAACATTATACCTGAAACTGANGGTACAGAGATCCAGTTTAAGCTCGATACAGGAGCACAAGTGAACATTATACCTGAAACTGACTTATCACGCTTCAAAGAAAAGCCTCTGGTGAACTGGACACAAACAGTCAGACTGATATCGTACAGTGGAGAACAGATTCCCACTGTTGGTAGTTGTACATTAATAGTGCATGTTGATAAGGAATCTCATAAAGTGCCGTTTTTTACTGTGAAGGGTAACAAAACTGTTATCATAAGGTTGAAGATGTAACTCACTGGGCCTAGTCAGGAGAGTACAGGCAGTCAGTAATGAAAATAAGACAAAAATATCAGACAAAACAAACCACAGAACCAATATGCGTCAACAAGGATGATGCAGGAAAACCATGGGCTAAAGCAGGAGTAGATCTGTTTATATTAGAGGGCAAGAATTATGTTCTGTTAGTGGATTATTATTCACACTATCCAGAGATGACGTTATTCAAAGATACTATTGCAGGAACAGTGATCACTCACATCAAGTCTATGTTTGCACATTATGGAATTCCTGATGTAGTCTGATCTGACAACAGTCCACAGTTCAGATGTGCTGTATTCAAAACAGGTCCAGTCACGGCAGTTCAAGTCCTTCATATCCACAATCTAATGGATGGACCTAATAGAAAATGGTGTGTAAATGGTGAAACACCTTGTGAAAAAAGCAATAGAATCAAAGACAGATCCATACTTGGTATTGTTAAACTAGAGTCACACCTCTGAAACATGGGCTGTCACCTTGAGTTGTTGTTCAACAAGAAACTCAAAACAAGATTAGCAGATAACACAGAAAATAACACAGAAAAGCAAGTGTCACCGTGTACAAAAGGAAGAAGAAAATGATCCAAAAAAGATACTATGACAGAGATTCAAGGCAGCTCAACAGGCTCCAACCTCATGAGAGAGTGAAACTACTTGATGGTAAATACTGGAACATTGAGGCAAGAGTAGTAAAATCAGTTGCTCCCAGGTCATATGAAGAACAGACACCTGAGGGAGAACCTCAGGTTCCTGAGCCAGAACAAACAGACAGCCAGGACAATGTTGCTACTTAGTTACACCCTTGTTCAAAGGATGAAAACATTGTCAGTGCTCAAGAAAGTGGACAGGGAGCAGACCTTAGAAGGTCAAACAGATCAACCAAACCACCACAGAGGTTAATAGAGGAAATGTAATAAACAAGAGAAGAAGAAGAAAACAAGGGGCTCCAAAGATTTTTATTGTTCACATATAACTGTTGATCTATACTATGAGATGAGTGAAATAAGTTCTTGCATATATGACAATATTGAAGCATTGTATGTGTTGTGATGAAAATTGCCTGAATACTTTTGGAGAACAGCTTGTATTAAGGACTGTTAAATTCATGCAGTTGATGTAATGTATTGGTGAGTGCTTTGAAGATCTTGTTGGATTCTACATCTTGGGAAGGGAGATGTGGTATACTGTACGTATGCATGTAATGCAGACACATGACCTGTGAAACAGGAAGTACTGTCTCTTTCTCTCTCTCTCTCTCTCTCTCTCTCTCTCTCTCTCTCTCTCTGGGACACTGGTTGGTGATACTTACTCCCAGTGGTGGCTTCCTTGCGGCCACCAGGTTCCTCACAGGAAAAAGAAGTTTTCAACGTGCTTACATCTTTGTGTTGCAAATAACGTCCTTCATTTTCGTAAATTTCATGATGATCAAACATAAAGTCTTACATACTAATATCTCAGTTCAAAAAACAAAACTTGACTTGATCATGTCCATACTGCATTACACCGCCTCCTACTCTTATAACTTCCGTTCTAAGCTGTGTACGTGACCGGTACGCACATGAGGGAGTAATTATTTAATCTAGGTGATTGCTGACAGAGTAAACAAACATGCAGTGTAAATAATCAATCAAATAAAGCAAAAATACAAATAATAATTATCATTGTAATTTCAACTGATTAATCTAATCTTTAGGCTCCAACACTCCCTTTATGTTGAGTGTTATAAAGTTAATAAAAAGTGTTTGGTGAAGTCAATGTCCAGTATTTAAGATAACTAAACACGACACTAATTTTTCTTAAAGCTGATTTTTTTGTTGTTTTGGTTTTCTCATCACTGTAACTTGCTTCAAAAAGTCTGAGAACTACTGCTATTAAATTGTGGAATTACATTAGTTTGGGCTGACAAAATGTACAGAAGTTTATGTGATTGCAGAATGAACCACATATTTTTTTTTTTTTCTATTTTAAAATGAAGGTCCACATTTGTACTCCAGTATTTTCCTGGAGTTTCTCTTTGCACTTCAGGTTAATATAATCCTTGGTAACAACAAATTCCACCTTTTCTTTGTAGAGACTCAGGCTGCTGCTGGGTGTCCAATATCAATGGGAAAACAAACTGGAGGACTTATGCACAGGTGGACTTAGGAACTCGATCTGACACTCGCTCCCTCAATAATTGTCCTGTTACAGCAACAGTGGCGTCTTTAAGGTAAAAACCTTTTATTTTGTTTTGTTTTGTTTTTGCTCTCAAGGAAGTTAAAAAAAAAAGAAAAAAGAGGAAGTAACGCTGCTAATATCGGCATAGAACACCAAAAACAATCAGTACACGTATTTATTTGTGTTATTACACACTGAAACACTCATACAAGCATAGAAACATGATTTTGATATTTCTACAACATGCAATATAGCATTGATGTTGTTAATTCTTAGTTTTTCCTTCCAATATTGTAATAATTCAGCAGCATTTCTCTCCATTGTGATAAGTTTGATTTACAGCAGCAGCTACTGCAGTTATTATTGTGTCCAAAGGTACAAACAGTTAACGTGAGACTTTATACACAACATACTACAAAATAAATATAAAGGAAATTTGATCAAATACCCAAACTGAAACTCTGTAAAAACTGGTCAGTGTAGATCTCAAATTAACTATAAAATCCAAAAGTTCTCAAATTTTGCAGAACACCTGTAAACTGTGTTTGTGCTAAATGCCTGATTATTTGATTTCAACAGTTACTGCTGCAGTAGTTTAAATGAGTATTTAAGCTAAATTTTATTTTCTGTCTTGTGTTTGCAGGGCACATCAGAACTGCTTTTCAGCTCTTCGTCTTCTGGCGTTTGACCCAGACGGAGATCACGTGAGGTGTCGCTTTGCTACAGACGTCAAAGTACCTTCAAACATTAATCTGGTTGAGGTAACTTCAAGAGCTAAACAGACACATGATGATAAAGAAACAGATGGAGACTTTGGGGAGCATTTAACAATTTATGAAATTATTTGCCATTCTATGTAGAAAGACGGTGACAGTTCTTATTAACTGTATTTTTAAATTTTTTTTATACAGATGCAGGTTTACTGTGTATCACTGCTATACAAAAACAAAATTGAAATTTTGAAGCTTCTTACTCTTATGTGAACTATGTTTTTTTTGTGATAATTTCTTCTGTTCTCAATTCAGTTTATGAAATTCTGACAATATTTCTGACAGATTAAAGGTACAATTCATGATACAAAAATGTAAGCCAACCTCCAAAAACCACAGAATTAGAAGTTGCCATCACTCTCAAATTGACTGGCAGGCCTTTTAATCTAAATTCTAATAGCAGATAACAACTAAAATCTAAGTTATGTTTTCTGATGCTGCTAAATGTGTTTACATAATCAATTTTTGTAAACACAGCACGAAAACAGTCATATTTTCTATTAATCATTAATAAAGCAGCTTCAATTTTGTATTTAGCTCAAATTTACATGGTCCAAAAAGGATCTGGAATTTGACTATTTATTCTTATAGATGAATTACAATTGATTCTTCACTTCAAAAACTACAAAAACACTTAGCATAATGCTACATTTTTGTGTGTGTGTGACTCTCAGAATGAATGCACGCTGAGATCTACAGGTCAGATGAGCATCGGCGTCCACGTGTTTGAGTTGGTGCTGGAGGATCACGCAAAAGATAGCATCATGCTGATCTACGCAAACGAAACAGTGTCGCTCAGAGAGCCCTTCAAATCCTCTCCTCTCTGCACAGTAACTCTGCAATTTGCACTGGAGAGTGAGACAAACACACACACATACATACATACATACATACACACATATGTGGCACTAAATAATCAATTTCCCATAAAAGCTATATTTAATAGGTGACATGAGATGAAACGCAATAAGCAGCTGTGTAACGGGATAATAAAACATTTTTAATTGTTAACGCTGGAGTTAGTTTCTGCGCTCTGTGTCACTCTCACATGTGATGCACGCAAGCATACACACACACGACAAGCACTTCCTGTGCGCACGTGTCTGTGTGTGTGGTGTAAATCTCTCATATTGGTGTCAGTCTCTTAAAATGCAGAGCACTAAAGCACAGACTTTTGGTTTCCTTTGCCAATTTAACATGTCACCGTTGCTTTGACCTTTGAAATAGAGCAGTATAAAAATGTGGCTCTTAAATATGAAGCAGCTCATAGAGTAAAGTAAAAGTTTATTTCTATCGCACCTTTCAAGAACAGACATCAAAAAGTGCTTTACAGTACAATTCAAAGGGCACTGAGACGATTCAAAGAGACAGTTCAAAGACACTGAGATTCGAAGACACTGAAACAATTCAAAGACATTAAGACAGCATGTCAGGCATGTCAGCCTAAAAAATATCCTAAAAACCCATCATACAAAGTATAAATTTTGTATGCTAATAAGTCTACAGTCCAAAAGTAAGTAACCTCACAAAAAAGCTAGCGTGAACAGATGAGTCTTTAGCTTCTTTTTAACATGTGACTCTTCATTGGTTTTCATCTGAGACACACCTTACAACAATTAATGTCCTGGTAATGGGATAACAATGTACCAATTAACATAAGGGAAGCTTCATGAATGAGTTTATCATGGCACTTATTTAGCGTCACACTCTGTATTTACCCCGATTTATTTTTTTTAATTTTTTTTTAATGAATCCCGCTCAGAATATCTTGGTAACTTGTGTCTGATGTGTTTCAGTTCTTCCTCCACTGGCAAACTGTGAAGCCGGTCACGTGCAGCCCCAGTTCCTGTCTGCGATGCCCTCACATGGCGATCTCCAATACGCTGCTGTGGGTCAGAAGTTCCTGCTTTATATCCAAGCACAGGCTGACCACTCTATGTAATTTCTTTCTTTGCCATAAAAAAATTCATACTGTAGTTTGGAGATGCAACGTGCTGAGAAGTTACCTCAGTTTTCTTTGGTGATATTATCTTGCATCCCAAATAAGGTGGAAAAGTAATATTTTATCTTCATTCTTGAAGCATACATGAATTCCAGATCAGTGGCCCCCAAAACATGACCAAAGAGTTTAAGGATGATACATTTGGGAAAGCTGATGTCACTGTGAGTTGGACGCCACAGCTCAGGGACCTGAACAGATACGTGCCCCTGTGCTTCACTGCAGAGACAATCGAGTCGTGAGTGTGAATGAACCTTTGCATGATGCATATTATTAGTTTTATATACAGTATATATTCGTATTGTGTTAATTTACTGGTCAGTTTTGTGTCAGATCGGCTGTTTCCTTGGCTGCAGTATGTTCATGGACAGGCAATTACATTAATGTAGAAGTAAATCTGTTCATTCAGGACGTCATACAGCATTTTTTTTTATAGTATTCTTTGTTGACACTTTAAGTGGCTGAAATCAATATTTTGCTAACCAGGTTATTGTTTAACCTGATAAATTAAAAATGGCTTTATGGCACCTTGATAAATGCAGAAATTGATTTTCATTAAGACTCTGCTTGTGCATATTTACACGATAACCCTAATCTGTGTGGCATCTGTTGTTTAATTTCCTAACATGTATTGCTCAGTGACTCATTGGTTCTATTCTATTCTGTTCTATTCAGTCATGTGTTGTTGTATATAAATTTTGCTCTTAGATCTTTTTCTATTCTTACATTTACCTTTGCACTTTTTTGTCATTTAGCCAATCAGAGATGCACTGTATTGTTGTCTTGGTGACCAATTCACCTGCCATCAAAGGTTTGTTAAAACGTTAATCATCTTTGTAATATTACATCTTATGTGGAATATCTGTATGTATCTTATGTGTAATATAATGTCAGTGCTCTCCATATGAAGAAGTATGAAATTGTTTTGTTTTGTTGCATAAGGAATTAATTTACGAATTGATCTACAGGCCGTTCCAGCGTTACATGCTCAGCTAACCAGATGACTGTTGCCCTGGAGAAAGCTTCCATGCCTGGCATCGATGAGAACTGGCTTCATCTGAGAGACGAAACCTGCTCCTTTACCTCCAATGACACACACATCCTGGCTACCATGTCATTCAGCACCTGTGGTACAAAACTTGAGGTAAGAAGGGTGGAATGGAAAAAAATTATTACTTGATGGGATTTAAAAAAAAATACAAATCAGATTTTTACATGATCTGATTGATTATGGCAGGAAAAAACAGGAAGGAATTATAATCCTTTTGATTCCCTCATTTTTACAGAGTGAGAAGGTCAGAGGTCAGAGATGAAAGTAGTCATCTAATGAATGTACTTTTACATTTCAGAAGATTTTTTTTTTTTTTATATACTTCAGTTAAGATTTCTAACAGCTGTGGTTCCAGTTACTGTGCAGATTCAGACTTGACATTCAGTCAGAGATATTTCACTGCTGTCGGGTAAAAACTCTTATCTCAGTGTTGTTTTGATGCGTTTTTGTTATCACTCAGAAGTGAAATTTGGAACCCTGCAGAAAACCGTGTATCTCCGTTTTCATTATTTCATTCCCGTTACATTTATCTAACAGCTTTATATCTCATAATTTCAGTTCAGAAGTTCCATTTGAAGAATATTCCATTTCCATACATAAATGCATCAATAATTTAAAGGACTTCTTCCGGTGATTTGCATGTTTGAGTCCAATAAATACTTCCTGCATACACATTATGTCAATGATTTTCCAAACGTAAAAACTTATTTTAATTTTCCTGTTATTTTACTCAGGGCCGTTTTTTGGCATAGGCAGCCCAGGCGATTGCCTAGGGCGCCTACAGGTAGAGGGGGCGCCAAAGAGAAAGGATTTTTTTTTTTTTTTTTTTTTTTTTTTTTTTTTTTTTTTTTTTTTTTTTTTTTTTTTTTTTTT